>PYXC01000045.1:5537500-5685000 GCA_015244755.2 Tenualosa ilisha
TTGTTTGGTCAGAAAAATCATAAATAGTCCTCTTCTGGAGGTCATTGTGTAGGGCTCTCTCAGTACGGCTCCCATTAGGTCTAATAGGGTTAGAGGAGCTTCCATACTGCTATTTTGTTGTTGCACTTCTGAAGTGCAGCTCTCCTTGTGTAATGGTCTGATATTTCTTCCATGCTCTTGAGACTCTGCTAGGAGACAGCAAGCCTTTTGGGTGAGGGCATGTATGAATGTCTCCCTGGAGCAGCTGGACTAGCTTTTCAACCTGAGTGGGCGGCTGCAGGTGTAGACAAAATGCAAAAGTATAGAGAGAAAACAGCTAGAAAGGATAAGATGTGAACAATGGTCGGAAGCCTCCACCTGCAATCATTCTTTTGTTGTGGGCTGTGTTGCTGCTGCCGATCCAGTACACCTGTTGTCTGTTTCATTTGCGCCAAGGGTACAGGTGGAATTGATTCACAATATCTTATGCTTCCTTCCTTCCAAAGTTCAATTGACCTGGTGTTGTATGATTATAAATTACCTTATTTTTTTAGCAGTATATATACTGACACAATTAAAATCCGTCAATTAATTTTTTTTTTCCTTCTTCATATTTGAAAAGTTATTCTAAGTTGTATCAGGATGTAGTGTGTGCATGTGTGTGTGTGTGTGTGTGTGTGTGTGCTTGTGTGAGCAGATGTAGTTGGCCTGGAGAGGGTTAAGAGGAAGTACAGCTGTGTTGGGACCAAGAGCTTTCTGTTTCCTGCTTCTAGAGTGAGCGCTCTCTCCAGCTGCCTGCAACCTCCCCCACTGGGGAGAGGACATGTGGGGTTGTGGGGGTAGTGTGCGGTTCTCTCCCGTGCCTTAAGGCCTGGGAGGCACAGAGGTACTGCGTGGTATTGGCCCACATGGTGGCCCCATGCCGGCCCCATGCCTTGCCTGCCCTCCATCAACATCCCCTAACCCTTCACTCCTTGTCATGACCATATCACACTTTGAGAAAGACACCTTTGGTTTTCAGGGGAAACAGCGTCAGAGATAAACCCTTGAAGACCAGCACTCTGATAAAGAGGATTTCTGCATTGATGTGTGAAGATAAAAGAACTAGTTTGAGAGTAAAGGTGCTCTGAACAATGTTAAGTTCAGTAAAGGTATGCAGACATAGATCACACGAATGCACATCAGAGGTTTGATTTATTGGAGCTACTACAGCTACACCCTTTCACACAGACATAACAAGTTAAAAGCATCAGTTAAGATAAAGATAACATACTAAAGCAAATTTCACAGGCAATCCAGCCGCAGCTCTCTTAGTAATTTTCTCTGGTAAGATAGAGAAGTGCATTTCCTCTTTCAGAGCGTGGGACCGTAAAATATCTCTGTGTTATTTTTTTTTCTAATACACTAAATAGGAGTTGACATCTTCCTCTTGCCCAATGTTAAAATTTTTCTGCTGACGGTAACTAAAATCTTTCTTTCTTCTTCTTTCTTTCTAAAAATTTTCTCTGATGTAAATTCCATGCAACAGAAGTAAAACAAACAAGGACAATCTGTGAACATAACTTAAAAGAGACCCCATTCGCTACTCAACCAATCAGCACTTTAACCCCATTGTGAGACAGCTGTGACTGTAGGCCCGGTCTGCATCCTCTACGCAAGACTCCCCTAGTTTCTCTTTCAGTCTCTCTCTCTCTCTCTCTCTCCCTCCCGCTCTGTGTACAAGTGTGTCTCTCTCTCTGTGTTCAAACCACCATGACCCAGAGTATCACCACAGTGGTATTCTGGTTACACTCTGGGTTAGCCTGCACACAAGGCACTTGCTGTATGGAAGATGCTCACAGAGACCTCCAAGCATTTGGCACCAACTTCTGGGAGTGTGGCCAACACATCTGCCTTGCCTCTTCACTCCACACCCCTCACATGTCCTCCTCCCAACCAACACACACATCAATACACTCTTTTAAGTCAGGCAAAGAAAAGGTGTTGCACACAAAGGCTAAGATGCTAAGTTACAGTCTTCACTAGCAATGAAATGTGTTTGGCACAGTATTCTCATTTTGGTCTCTGTGGACATTTGCCATGGCCACACTGGACAACTGATGTGGCACACCACTGAAACTCAAGTCAGTCCCAACGGAAGGGAAGGACATCTATCTGTGGGCTGATGACATGTGGCAGTCAACTATTCTGAGTAAAATGTGTAGGTGATCAGCTTCCTCAGCTGGTGGACACGTGCCTACAGGGGACTTTGGAATCAATTTTGAGAAATGAGAAAGCCAAGCACAAAACTGGCCAAATCAAGCAGAAGTGTTTGAGGTTGGTCATAACAGTCCAACAATGGGAGACTGTAAGATAGGCATCAGGTTTTGGTGTACCTTGTTAGGCTAGTGTGCATTCCCCACAGCACGCACAGGCAATACTAACTGCAACCCCCCACCGTTTGCAGATTCAAAACTGGGCAGTTGCTGCACATCTCAGCAAAACAGGAAATTTCAAGTTTCCTCTGCTACTTTTAGCAACATGTTCTGCGACACATGGCCTCAGCAAACTCAAACTCACACACGGTACGTGCGTACCGACCGGCAAGCCACAAGATGCACTCGGTACAACCACATGTTCTCGCCTACTCCCGTGACACCAAAAGTGAACCACACACTCCTAAGACCATGAGAACAGAGGGCACACCCTGACAGCTGGTGAAAATGTGGTGAATGCATATCTGATCACACCTTTTTGTCATTTCTTTTATTGTTTGACTGAGACTTTTGTTTTTTGTTTTCAAGAACTCACAATAAAATGGGTTGAGAGCAATGTAAAGCTATCGACTACGATACTTTTCCATTTATGTCTATTTTGAGTCAGGGCAGTAGTAGTACCTCACTAAACCCTTTGTACTTATTTAATTTGAACCGTTACTCACATCAACTGGTAAAAGTGGAGTCATATTTGGACTTATCTGGAAGTCAAGTTTAATAGCAGATTTATAATAGACATGAGTCCAGTATATAGGTAATAAAGACGTAGTGACACTATTGGCAGGGAATCATTTACACTGATAGAAAACATAAAGATCTGTGACAGAACTTGTTTTGATCGATTGTTTTTATCAAACTGTATCAAACTGTTTCATACACATGATAAGGTATGTGTGTGTTAGTAGGAGGTTGCTTTCCAGCATCTCTTCTTTATGGCTTTGGGTAACACTCTGGGCTTAAGAGTTAGGAAAAGGAAACCAGTGATGCATAAAAAAATTAGAATCACGCATGAAAACAACAGAATGTACCACCAAATGGACTCCTCATTATTGTCATCACATAAATGGCTGTCAAAATGAACAACACTGTGGGTTATGTGTGTCCGGTCAAAACATTTAACTTCTGCTAGATCCACAATGTTAACCAGTTTCTCAAATGTTCTGTACCAGGTTAAGTGACAGCAGTTGAAATGATTTCCATTGACGAACACAGATTCTAGTGTCTGGGCTAGCCTGCTGGCCTGTTCAGAGGGGATGGTTGTGAGGTTGTTCCCACTTAAGTCCAAAAGTTTTAGGTCCAACCCCAATAAAGACTGGGGCAGTTGAGAAATTGAGTTTTTTGAGATGTTCAGAGACCTCAAGTTGCGGAATGGGGAAAAGTCAAAGTTTCTCAAGCCTGTATTCCCCAGCCCTAGGTGCTGGAGAGTTCTACCCAGTCCTGCCAAAGAATATGGTTTCAAGTGGAGGCCCACATTACTTGAGAGTTCTAAATGAATAAGAGGGGTGCCCTCGAAAGCAGAATGTGGCAGGTCCACTATGTTACACCCTGCCAGGTGAAGCTGCCTCAGAGAAACAATTTTCCTCCAAACAACACAGTCTGTATAGCTAGCGTTTGTGTCCTCGTCCTGATCACATATCCCTATTGTGTTGTAGCTGATGTCTGCCGTGCTCAGCCGTGGCAGGCTGGAGAACAGCTTGGGTGGGAGTCTCTGGATGCCATTAAGACTCAGGTTGAGGTGGGTGAGGTTGTTGAGGTCACTGACAGCCCTCTGGCCAGTGTGGAGCTCAGTCACCCTGTTGTTGCTGACATCCAACTCGTATAAGGTAGCCGGCAGTTCCCCTGCGGAGACGTTGAGGGACTCCATGCAATTCGTTCTGAGCTTGAGCTGATACAGGTGAGGCATTTGCTGCAGGAAGCCCCGAGGGAATTTGGTGATGAGGTTTCCGCTCAGGTCGAGCAGCTCCACTGAGGAGATGTCACCATGCAAAGTCTCGTCCCACAGCTCTGCTGAGACGTTGCTTACATTCCCCTTAAGGTTGTAAAAGACAACATTGGAAGTCAAGTTGGTTTTGTTTGTGTTCGCCAGATGATGATAAAAGCTGATTTTATTCTGGGAAAGCTGAAGATTGCGGAGATGACTGCGCACAGGCAGAAAAGGGAAAAATAAAAGCTTGTTGTCGGACAGATCTAGAGTCTCCAAATTAAATGTCTCATTCAAGTCCTGGTTGGTGATAAACCACTCAATGCTATTATGGCTGGCATTTAACACAACCAACTGGGTCATCTCAAATTTGATAAGGCAAGGGAGGAGGTTGAAGGCTATGTTGAGTCTTTGGAGATTGTTCAAGTTCTCAAAGGCCGCATCAATCTCATACAGGTGATTTCTTTCTAAGTTGAGCTCCTTAAGCTGATGAAGGTTGCTGAAAATGGAGTCATCCAACCTGAACAGGAGATTTCTAGACAGAGACAGGCGTTCCAGAGAGGTGAGATTCTGCAGCAGCTCAGAAGCCATGTCCTCCGTGATGAAGTTACCGGACAGATCTAAAACCTTCAACTGGGATAAAAAGCGCAAGGACTGTCCAGTCTGACCATCACCAGGACGAAGGTCATTTTCTGCCAAATTAAGGCTCTCTAGTTTAAGGGAGTGTCTGAATACATCTGATTCCACCATTTTCAAGCCATTGTTTGCACAGCTGAGAGATTGCAGTTGGTGGTATCTTGAGAGCCAGCCATTTTGTAGTTGCTCGATATGATTGTTGTTAAGCGAGAGGTCTTCAGTGTCTTCTGGGAGATCTCCAGGCACAGCAACCAGCTGGCAGGCATCACACAGAGCCACCCTCTGTTTCTTAAAGACAAAAAGGAGAGAGAGCAGAGTTATTAACTACACCCTTGACACACACAACTTAGGTGTCTAGGTTTTAGTCACGACCACAGATATAAGAAGTCTTATCTTAAATCAATGCCTGTGATATCTGCTCCTCTTGACAATCATGGGGACGAAATGTAAATTTTAAAATACAAATGAGGTGTATTTATTTTTAACAAAAATAAATCAATTTCCAATTTTTGAAAGACAGAAGATGGCTTAAAGAATACAGAACAGAAAGAATTACCATTGTTACTTTAATATACTTTATGTAAGTATTCACACCCATTTGAAATTTTACAAACGAAGAAGAAAACAAACAACAACAACAACAACAAATAATAATAATAATAATAATAATAATAATACACCTGCCTGAAATGCTAATACTCAACTAGACATTCCTACGTAAACGTATGCAAAATGCGTCAAGCCCAAACAATGAGAAAAATCGAAGCACCAAAAATGAATTCAAAATTGCTATCCATTCATTTTGCCTCCAAACATTTACTTAAAAGTTGAACTTCAAAAGTCATTGTGAAATCGATGTTGTGAAATCCTCATGTGCCCCACACTTTGTTCCTTTATGAGTGTTAAGCTCAGTTATTATGGGATTTACAGACAACAGCATTTTCCAGTTTTAAAATATTAGATTAAGTATGGAATGAATTGTCATGAGTTTAATAACTGGCTTGGGGGTTGAAGGCAAGAGGGCATGTCTAAATTCAAACTTGAATCTTTTTTTCTTGTCTTTCAAGCTGTCAAACTTTGTGGATAAATATGCATAAATTATGAATAAATTATCAATAAATATATGTGAATAAAGACATTTGCACTACTTGCCAATATTACCAAAATGCTTGACAGTTAAACTCACCTAAGAGTCTTACCCAAATATTGTCCCCCAAAAACACATCAAACTTTACCACAAATCTAAAATTTGTTATGTACAATCAAGAATGAATTAATGGATGAATAGCTATGGTTGCAAAAATACATTTTTATAGAATGAAAGAAAATAAGAGAATAAAATGATATTTGTATAAATGTCTATAGCTGTAATAGTAACCAGGCTACGCGTATTGTGAAACTCATCTCTTCGGCATTTGGTTCAACTAATGAGTGTATCCAAATAATTACCTCCAACCTTGGTTCAGTGTATGTGACTGTCACAAATGCATTTATCCATCTCTTACCAGTTTGCAAGCAGATACAGAAGGATGACAGAATGCAGTCATGATCAGGTAACCCAGAGTAAGACCCAACAAGGTGGGAAGGTGACTGAAGACAGGCATCTTGTCATATTCGCTGAAGTGAATAAAGGGGATAGTCAAGTCAAGCAGATGTCTACACCTCACTCTCACTTCTGTAGGAGGCATGTTCAACCTCATCTTTATTTACCTCCTCCAAAACAAAGGACAGTGATCTAGTGAGCACCCTTTGTATTTCATAAAACACTTAGAGTGTCATAGAGTGGAGACAGAATAAGTGGCTACACACATATATACACACATACATACATACATGCATACATACGTAAAGAAACAAAGAATCGGCATCTGTAAATCCAGCTAGGTGTAGTTCTGTACTCTACCATCATGTAAGGCAGCCTACTTCAGGCACAGAGGTGTTACGACCACCCCCACCACCCCCTCTCTCGTTTGCATCCCCAGCTGACCAGTGCTACAACAGATGTCCTATCACCTGAACCCACTGCCATCCAGTACGAGATGACTTCCCACCTACTTGGGGACAATAGGTTGTATTGGGCCGCCAATGAATCATAAACCATTCAGAAGGTCACTTAGCCACGCTCATGTACGCACAGCCAATGTGTTACTCTGTCATTATTGACAGGTAGGCCATCTTATTCATGGGGGAATTTTGTGGTCATGTTGTGCTGAAAAGCCAATAAAGCCAATGTGCGTAAAGTTACAGCCAAGCGTACACCACGGAAACAGAGTAAATTTCCAACTCACTGGAACTTTTTTACACTACCTACAATCTTGGCCCTGTTTTTTGCATGGACCAATACTGGGAGTGGATCGATAGAACACAGCACCCTACAACTCTAAAGCGATCATTTTCGGCTGTCATAAAGCATCTAGTGGTTTACCTCTGAGCCGTAACCTACACTACACTCGAGTTGAAGTTTCATGTGGGCGGCAGTGCTGGTGATCGGTGAAGCATCCACTTACGCTAACGGCTGGGCTTGCGTCCTCCGCAACAGCACGGGCAGGTCGACTCCGCAACATAGCCACAGGCAACACGTCCACGCCGATGGCCACTTGCATCTGAGATGCAACTGTTTTCATGTGCCGTTGTGAGCACTGAATATTTGCGGAAGCAGGCAACGGAAACCATGTCACATGCAGCTTTCTGCCAAGATCATTAAAGTACTGCAGAGCGATGGCTTAAAACGCATGCCGTTTTTGAAGCAACCACATCCCGATTTGGTCATGCATGGACCATTTCAGCGCATGGTAAGACGCGCCATTACAAAAAATGCTGGCTACACATGCCATGGTCATACAAGTAACTCTACTGTTATTTTTCACAATGTGTTGCTCATCAAACGCTCTTTACATGAGAATCTACATAGGAAGAATAACTTAAGGTGCCATAACTCTCATGTTCATAATACAATTTGAGCCATCAAATTACCACCAAAACCGACAAAGGGACACACCCATGTCACCCACTACTGGTTTTGCACATCAGATACAAGTACAGAGGAAACCGCTGAAGGCTCACACGCCCTTCCTGCCTGAAGTTGCAATGCTATCGCTTCTGCTCTCAGCAACTGTCAAAGTTGCACTTTAGTTTCCAGCGTCTGATCAGTGGTCACAGTCACTTAAGTGACACTTGAACCCTTAAATAGCAAAGTCACAGATGCTGCACAATTAATAGGTTACTGAACTGTTTTAAGAAAAATTCAACCGGACTGTGCACAGGAGGTGGTCTAGTGCAACAAGCGAAGCACTTAAAACTTTTTTTGGTCTTATTGGAGCTGTAACACAGTAGAAGAAAGCATTTTCAATCACTTGTACTTTTTGTGTTTTCTTTGGCTCTCTGGAGCCAAAATGTATTAGACTACAAAGTAGCGTATAACCATGCGCTCTATGTTGAAATACACACTTTCTACAAGCTGTCTGTAGTGATTGGTAGGCCATGCCACAGTGAGAGACCATTCAAACTTGGGGCATACAAAGAGCGAATGGTGCAGGGCAACAGATGAACTTGAGATGAAAACTCAAACCAGCCCTTAACTTGCCCGAACCATTTAAGACAATGGACACCTTGTTAAGAAAACATTCAGAACATAAACTGAAAAAGCTTGCTCATGATTGTGATGTTCAGAAATGTATTGTGCAATATTGGGGAGGCCATTGGGGATCAGCTGATAACATAATTTGCTGCCCTGAGCTGCACACCAAAATCATGAACAAGCTTCATGCGCAGAACATCTTGACGTTCATTTAGAGTGTGAGCCACATGCCTGGTGCACATGTCACACAGAAAAAAGCATAGGCAGTGTGACACAGATCTCAGTACTCATCTTCAGTCTCCCTAGTAGCTGACCATTAGTATCAGATATCCACTGACCCCATCACCCTCTGACCCATGTCTGTGTGCGTGAGAATGTGTGTGATGAGAGATTACTCACCAGATTGCAGGGGCTGTCATCAAAAACCAGTATCTCTCTGACCCTGAGGTAAGAGGTGGAAATATTTTTCTGAAGTTCATAACGGCTCTCCCTATCATTGATATTGTGTGAGGAAATGATGTGCTTTTTCCATGGAGTCTTTCAAGTGCATGTCACCAACAACAGGTCAAATGTAGGTCACCATCGACAGTAACCTTTCACTACATTTGACAAAATATCTATTGATCTATTGTACAAGAATGCATTTTAACTGAATACAGTGTTTTCCTACATGAAAATACACCCAAAGATGTGGAAAACACGAGACCCTGCATAAAATTATCTTCATTATTGAGCATTATTTTAAAATCTTTTTATTCTAAATACATTTGAAAAGCAGTTTATTTAGTTCAAGAGCATCAACACCATTAAGGATGTGTTTATCAGGGAAGTGCACTGAAAATTGTATACAACTGACTGAGCAGTTTTGGCACCATTGAAGGGTACAAGGGCTCCACCATGTGGATGTTTGTATAGCGACCACCTCTGTCTCAGAAAAGAGAAGTGCTTAGAGTAGGCCTACTAATTGAACCCAAGGGATGAATGTCACACAAACAAAATTATTAGGCTATTTGAAATAGCAAAATACTCTGCAACTTTGAAAATGCAAATTTTAAATATATACATTTTAAATGATACCAGGAGTAAGTTCAATCTCAAACTCAAACAGTGTTTTGTGTGGGTTTCTTGACTGAATAACACGAAACAGAGAGCACCATTTTGCAGCAGACTTTAAGGTATCTTTTTATTGTTTGGTGGGTGGCTATCCTATCAGCAGGAATTGCTGGTTGTGCAACCTGTAGAGGGGTGTTGTAGCAAAGGTGACTACAGCTTCAATAGCAGATAGGGGTGCAAGTGCCCAAGGGGAGCCAGGATCGAACCTGACTTATGGTTGATGCCTCACCCTACCCCACTCCCCAGGCACTTTCTATCAATCTTCACGTCTTATCTGAACAAGTGATTAAAAAACGTAAATACACACTGTATTGCTTCAATTAATCCCAAATAGATGCAGGTCCTCTGACTTGTCTGTTGCAGCTACAGGTCTGAACTAATGAAGGCCTATCTTTCAATTAGAAGTCCAGTCTTTGGGACATGTTTTTAAAGTGAGGAAACTGTGTATGTCAATGTTTTTTTTTTTTTGTCCTTTATTTTTCTTGCGCTGCTCGAGTGGTGGGTGCTGTTTAGTTTTATTATTATTATTATTATTAATAGCTTATTTAACTGTATTTTAGCAAATTTGGCCTACATAAGTTAGAGTGATGAGCTCACTGAGATTTCACAGGGGAAGACAGTTCTGGGTAAAAAATATTTATGGCCTGGCCCATATCTGACAAACAAGTATAATTTGGTGATTTGGGGAACTAAAGGCCTGTGTTATTGATCAAAGTTTAACATTATTTTAAAAAAAGAAAGAAAGAATATGAAAGTTATATTTACATTATAGTCATCAGGCTTGCAGAATTTGCTGAAAGACAAACCATCTGTAAAGTTTTGATCTGTAAAGTTTTGTCCCGTAACACCTGCCACAAAGGATGGTTAAACAAAGATAGTAGATCCCAAAAAAGCCCTTGCTCTGGTCACACAAACTCACACACAGGTAGTGTTCCTGAGCCAGATCTGGATTATGATATAGAAAGACCAGGAGATGGTATCACTCTGCCTTCACAAAAAATGTGAAGTATATCAGCCAAGTATATTTTAAGTTCTGTGACTGGACAAACGCACAAAAGAGGATGATCCCATTGACAGTAGTGCTAGTGCCCTGTTCTACAGGGCTGCAGGGCAAGCAGCTTTAGAGCATTTCTGATTAATCCCAGCTACAGTGCAATTTGGTATCAGTCACCAATGTGGAGGTACTGGTATGAATGTCTTTCATAAGAATGTTGTGTCTTTGTTTGTTTGTGTGGGATTTTTTTAACTTTGGGCGTAGTCTACGTGTTTGTTGGATCCTGAGTCTGGCAAATGAAGATGATGATAATGATAATGATGATGATGAACAATACCCTCCTATCCCCATACTGGGGGCCGCGTGTAATAGCACATGATGTCTACCCATGCATTAAATAAAGAACCAGTCAGTAGGCCACAAATCACTTGTCAGGACTGGCACCAGTAGACTTTATTCCCAAGGTAATAGGGTCTTGTTGATGTAAAGGATAAAATCTAATCAATAAATATCATAATACACTCGTACACCACAGGGGGGATGTACAGTAATATACAACACCTTCCATCTCTTTCACCCATGCTTCCTCTCCCCAAACAACAACAGTTTAAGAGGCTATACTGCATGCAACTGCTGTTCCCTCACACCCATGTACTTTTGGAGATCCAGGTGACACAGATATTGTTTGCATTTGTCTTCTGACCAGGTTGGAAACATTATTTTGGCATGAAGTCATTCCAGGTTTTCATTTAAACGCCGTATTGGTTTGTGCTATGAAATCAAAACACCTTGTGTTTTCACATTAACTGAGGTCAAGACTACCATTTCTGTAGCAGAGCTGCAGTGCATTGTAAAAACATTTGCCACAGTATGATTTGGCTTTTGTTTTGACAGACATAAAACTGACACCAAACTATTTTCCATCAGCGGTGTCATTTTCATAAGTTACAGGAACAAAAAAACATATTTATATACAAGAAACCATCCTAGGCAAACAACACAATAAAAGAGTCCCAGCAGCTAAATTTTGGTACGTCAATAGACAAACTTGTGGTTTGTTCAAAAAATTCTGCATCCAACTACTCTGCTCCACCACCCAAGGGTCCAGGTACCAGGGGAGCTCATATTTACTCCTGTTGTGGAATGCTTTAGGAGTCCAAAATGCACCAATGCTCTCTCTAGTGGCAGACCCAATCAATCATCCATAGGGGATTCCTGTCCTGTGCGGCTCACTACCCATCGAGAGGCTTTCCCAAGTAAACCATAGTCACTTCGGTGTTACCGTACACGGCTGAGACGGCTGGGTAGAGGCAGGCTTTGGGAAGTCCACGGAAAGCTACGCCCAGAAATTCAAAACCTCTTTCAAATGACAAAGTCTTGTCATCCATGTCCAGGATCACACGTATTCTTTCTCCTATCTGGAAGACAAATGATCATGACCAATATCACAAGTTAAATGCAAATTAATGTTGACGCTCTTTCATACCAAACATCCACGCAGCGGTGAAAATAAGTATTTAATGCGTCAATATATTTTTCAGGTATTTCCGACTACAGACATACAATTTTGACCAGACATTGGTATTAACCCAAGAAATCCACACATGTAAAGAAAGCTGAATTCTAAAGCCCAAAAATAATGTAATGTGTAATATAGTGAAATGGCAGGTGGAAAATGCATTGAACCCACCAAGAAAAAGCAGAAAACCAAGGCCAGAAAAGGTAAGGAAGGAGCTGTAATCTAGGAGTACATTGAAGGTAATTTTGCCTCCTGAATATATAATATTAAATTCTGTAATTTATACAGCGCCTTTTACAATAGTATTGTTTCATGGCACTTTACAGCAAGGAGCACCCACGAGGCAAAGAAAAACTCCCTCATGTTTGTTCGTCTAGGAAGAAACCTTGGACAGATCCACGACTCAAGGGGCAAACTCAACTGCCAGGGGTCATGCAGGAAAAGTACAATCAGCAATAACCATGATAGGCTACAAGTTGTCCATGGTTTTGGCTTAGCATCATTATAGTTTCAAAATATGGTCCCATAACATTACATGGTAGTCAATCCGTAGATGGTTATCAAGAATTATGGCTGAACAGTGTAATATCAGCAAGTTAGTACATTTTGGTGGGCCACAAAAAGGTTTTTAAATCCCAAGGTGTGGCACAAGAATGTCTCATGGTGGGAAAGGCATAGAGCTCTCCTAAGACATCTGCAACCTTATTGTTGCAAATCTGTATAAATCTAGCTGCTCACAGATGTATTTCATAACCTCTGACTCCTCCAGTAAGCACCATCAGGGCCCTTATCTGCATGATGGTGGAGTATCACTGTATCATCAAACAGCCACTCACCAGAGTTTCTTGCAAGTTTTCTATTCAGGGAGTCAGAGGACTCACAAAGAGAAAACAATACACAGTGGATTACACCACCATTGCCTCCATATGGGTATACCCCACAATACTCCATTACAGAAGAAAAAAACATGTTTAAACTTGTTCAAAGTTTCTCAAACAACATTTAGACAAGGCATGAAATGCTGTGACACTGTAGTTTGATCAGATGGTGGGCATGCTATATTCAGGATTTGGAGGAGAAATGATACAGTACATTGTTTCCTTTGAAATATATATATCTTCTGACTACCCCTTTGACTTCCAAAATGGCTGACTGGCAAGAAATCCTGTAAGTATCCTGTTTACAGCGGAGTGATGTTCCTCACATTGCAAATAATGGCCCCAATGGTGTTGAAGTTTTGAAATATGTCTAAAAACAGTTGCATTGACTTGCATCAGCAACACTAATTTGGCAAGTGTTGCAGAGAGCTTTTTGTCTTTACCCATCATGAGATCTTTTTGAGCAAAACCTTTGTAACAAAAAACCTTTCTGTACTATTTTTGCGCTGATTTGAGGCAAAGTACAAAGTACTTATACCTTCAGGCTGATTATTTACCTCTTAGTACCTTGGTTTACTGCCATTTCAGTTTATTACACATAATGTTATTTTGGGGGTTTAGAGTTCAGATTTTCAAACATGTGTGGATTTCTTGAGTTATTACCAATATCTGGTTAAAAAAAAAAAAAAAAAAATGTCAATAGTCCAATCAAAAATATCTTTACTGAAAAAAAATGTTGATGTGTTAAATACTTATTTTCACTGCTGTATGTTCACTAAACTTAGTTCACAGAATATGCATCTAGTGTCCACAGTGGATGCACATGTGCTCTGGCAAAATCAGAAATCAGCTGCAGACTGTGGCAGTACCAATCTGTTAATATTAGTATGTTAATAGAAACAGGGTCTTGCTGTTATTAAACCAAGCATTGCATGCTGTACTGTAAAATGTAAAATTGTTTATTACATCTACCCTTAACACCAACCTAACCCACCTGATATTTAGGTGCGTTATTGCATTGTGGGAAACTGCCATTAACTTCTCCGTTGTGAAGGAGGTTGTTGTCCACCAAGTTCCATCCCCAGCTCTGATCGTCGCTTCCCAGAAGAGCTACATAACCTTGGCACTGCATGGGGGCCCGTTTGGTGGCGATGCCTATGACAGCCACGGTGCCCAAGGGTCCCTCCCACCAAATCTCCCAGGCATGTCGGCCCTCGCTAAACCCAATTTTTCCGCGGGCGCCGTCGGTGCTTTGGGCGATGGGGTTCCGATGAAGAGTGAATCCATTCTTCTTCACGTAGACGTTCCTCGAACAGTCATGGGAGCTTAGAGAGTGTTGTAGAGCTCTCAACTAGAAACAAATGAATATGGATTTAAAGAATGCAGACTACCACTCAAAGTTTATCACCAATAATTAAGAAATATGTAAAGCTCACAAGAAAACAAGTCTGTCAGTAGAACCCTGACTTACTCCACTGGCAGACAAGATGGACAGACAGAAAGAGGTAGGATAAACAAAGGACTGTCAAATACGCTGCTCAAGCGGCAGTGCATATTTTACCATCAGTGTTTAGCATGGGAGGGGGAACAAGAACAACTGGCCTGAGTAAAAACCCAGATACACTGTGAGCAAACATACATTTCATTGAGGTGAGCCTGGTTCCCAGGAATGAACTACCAACGTCCGCAAAGCACTTAACATTCACGTTTAACAGTGACCAACATTATTTCTTTTCAGATCAGTGGTTGCGATTGAAAATGACTTTCATACGAGGTCATTTCTTTATCGAGACCATTTCCTATCAATTTCACGTAACGCAATGTTCGCTAGTTGCCCTGCCCAAAACAGTAGAAAACACAACACGCCAACGAGGACAGTTAGCTAAACCTGTCAGCTAGCTGATGTCATTAGCTGCCGAGCTAAGCTAAGAACAAATCTCTGCTGATTTCCTATTACAATCACACTTCCAAATACTATCAAGTCCTCTGCATACTTTAGATGACGACCCTCGTACACTGTGTAAAACAGAAAAAGATCAAGCAAAAGCATTGTTTACGTTACCTTGCCCTTATATGTCGGTATGTTGCAGAGAATGTCAGAGCGAAGAGCCTCTTCACTGAGGGAGCGGGCGCAGAGGCTCCGCCACACCTCACTGTTCTCATCGGAGAGGACGCTGTTCCAGTGCCAGCATACCAAACAACAACGCATCAGGTCCGTTGAATCCAGATAAGAGAAGACATGCTCCAATACCCGAGATGGTAAACGTCCTGCTATGCCCACACAAACGCCGACTGCGCCAGAGATAAACCCAGCTGAGCTACAACTTGCAGCTGCAGCACCAATGCAAGATGACGCCCCTCCGCCAGTCGCTCCAGACATTCTCTGATTAATCGATGATTCTAACCGATAATATTTGGTGGATCACACCAAAATCTAAATCGGGAAAACATGGATTAATCAGCAGGGGATTACTCAGATCCAGGCAGAATTATGTCACTTCTCCTCATAATTCAAAGGACTTAGCCCGCTGACAACAGCGTGGGGGCTAAGGACAGGAAAAAAGGACCAATACAAATGTATGGGAATACAAGACAGGTCCTAGAAGTGCAGATCCGGAAATAAAAAAAACAGAGGACCTAATCACAATGGCCATGTTGTAGTGTCATCTAAAACAGATTTATAAAATATTTTAACTCATTACTCTTTTAAAGATCATTCATTTTCATCGCGGTTGTTTATAAACACTTTCAAAACTTCTATGTATCTGTCAAGGCCCCAAATACGGACATCCCCTGAACGCCTAAGATTGTATGGATTGCACCCTTATAGACAGTTAAGAACCCCTGTCGGTTGATTGTCCGTGGCAATAAGTGGATTCGTTTCACCAGCAATGAAAACATGCATTAAAAATAATTTCAGTGTGAAGAAAATGTCAAATCTCGGGAGAACAAGATACAAAAGTCAGCATGCTAATGCAAAGACCTAGATCTAGCTATATCTAACCATATTTGAAGGAAAACAATCAAGAAAAATATCTTTTAGTAAAAAGGATTTGGAGTGCAGATATATAGAACTTATAGACCCGCATCATGTGATATGGGTGCAAGAGGGCTCACAGGAGCCTCAATGAACGTACTCGGAAGTGACGCCCGTTGCTAGAGGCTTGTTGCGCAGCATTCCCGAAGAGGAGGAGGACAGAGAAAGGCAAAGTGGAACGAAAACATCAAATTTTATAACAGATTGTTGTATTTCGGGTCATAGTCGCTGTCACTAATAATACATTTACGTCCGTAAGTAACATATTCAATACGATCATATTCATAGCACTGCTTATTTAGCCCGTACCTGTTGCCATGATCTATGATCTCGAGATGGATGAAGGGTGAATGAGATAACCGGGGACAGCGAGATGCTGAAGCAGCCCTGCAATGCAATGCAATGTCTTTGCGCGGCCTGTGTCAGGCGATGGATCGTCGTGGCGTACTCATGAACGGTTGAACACCATTGTTTATTATCTCTAATGCAGAACCGGTTATCTTTCTTGTAGTGACGGTGTCCGATACCTGATGAAAAACACACAGACACACTCACATACATCAGAATAGCGTCACTGTACATGGAAGAGACAAGTAACGTTAGCAACTCCGCTAGCTAACCTAATTGAAAGCCATGCTTCAGTTCCACGCATGGTAACGATATGTTTATATGCGACTAGTGTGCTGCACCTTGCAGACACTTCAATTTCTGTTCAGTTTAACCTTGACGCGTTGTTGTGCTGGTCATAATTAAACTACATATTGTGTTCAATTAACTTTAACCTTTTAAAATGGCGCCAGTATGCGTTTACTAGCGACGTTAACATAATTAATTTATTTAGTGACGAACATAGTATGCTCTGCTAGCTTGTTATAAATGCGTTTTGAGTGGGTAGTGTTTGTGCTGTCAACATTCATGGTCCAGAGGATTTACTAATGCAGAATGTTTTGCTACCGCTTGATCTGTTCGTTTACGTTTCGGACGTAAAGCACACATCGATGATTAGTTTGAATACTTATATTTGCCGGGAGTACATAGACAACATTCATTTGACTCATGTAAAATATTTGAGATCATTTGGTGAGTTTGTCATACTTATTTTAATACACCAGTTTTGCAGAAAATACAGCTGGTCCAATATTGTCTCATTTTTTTGTTAGAATTGAACCATGAATCCAGTCTACAGCCCTGCACCAACAGGGGTTCCATATGCCAATTCAAAAGGAATAGGATACCCAGGTAAAAATGGAATTCATTTTTTATGTTGAAATCCTGTACTTTAGTCATTTGAGATAGCCATGAAGTGTCAGTCCATGTGTATGGCTTTGACCTTGAAGGTGTATATCTTAATTGTTATCATCTTTGATCCTCATCTCTATCTCTCAACAGCAAGCTTTCCTGTTGGCTATGCTGCTGCTCCACCCTTTTCACCCAATATGTACCCCGGAGCAAACCCTGCCTTCCCAACAGGTAAAAGACTAAACCCAGAGGACTGCCCAGTACGAGATAGCTGTAGATGAAAGAGTGCTTTTGGGCTCCGTTACCCTTGCACAAGAGTTTCATCACTCTGGACATTGCAGAACTTAAAAATGAAGGGCGTGAGTGAAGAGAATGCTGTGTTGCAGTATTTTGGGGTGTGCTCATGCTTTAGGATGAGGTGTTCACACTGGTCATGGGATTTTTAGAAAGTCATGGAATTTCAAAACCGCCTGATCCAGACATGGAAAGTCAGGGAAATTGATATGTTTGTGGACAAAGTCAGGGACTGTCAGTGAATTTTGGTAATAGCATGTAGTTGTCCCCAAATTGTGCTGTTTATCTCCATGCTGCCTTCTTGGTCTTTATCTGGTATTAAACTTCATTCATGCCTTGCTTAAGTTGTTGTGGTTAACCTGTTATCAAAGTTTTGCACTGATGGTGAACACATGGGCCTAAAAATGGAGATCACAGATTGATTGGTTTAAAACACTTTGTGTTCTACCATTACTTATAGAGAAGGTCATGGAAATTCTGCTTTTTAGTCATGGCAAAGTCAGGGAATTTTAGGTTCGACTTACAGGGGGAACCCTGGGATGGGCAAGTCAAGAAGAGTTTGAAGCTGTAGTTTGTTGGTTGCGTTGTGCTTTTGCTGCAACATATAGTTGACCAGTCAGTTGCATCATCATCAAAATACATGATAAATACATGTGGAAAGAAGATGCCAGTGGATTTCCTTGATAACCCTAGGTCTAAACATGTGGTCCTTTTTTGACCCTGAAGGTTATGCTCCAGGGACTCCTTTCAAAATGTCCTGTTCCCCAACCACTGGAGCTGTCCCTCCATACTCCTCATCACCCAACCCTTACCCTGCGGCTGTCTATCCAGTGAGGAGCACCTACCCACAACAGAACCCTTATGCTCAGGTGAGTGGGTTGCCCATGTGGTTTGATTGGTGGATGTCACACACATGATCAAGCAGAATTAGTGCCCACCTCTGCTTTCAAACTTGTCTTTTTCTGTCATGTACTAATGTGCTGGCCAGCTGAATATGTGCCATTAGTTGGAGAGGAGGATGTGCTCTCACATCTCTGTTCAAGCTTTTTTTTATTGTTGTTCCACAAATCCAATCTTTTTTTTGTATTGGATAGTTCCATGCAAAGCTGTCACGTCCATAACACCAGCACAGTGCCATGGTATGGTATAATGTGAATGATGATGGCATTTACTCCTCTTGGTTGTAGAACAAATTCTATGAAACTTCTCACATAATCATTCACATCATACAAATACCATAGCATTTTGTTGGTGTTATGGAGGTGACAGTTTGTGTGGAATTGCCTGTTATTTTTACATTGTGCATTATGTATTACAGATTCACCTATGTGAAACGACTGATCACAGATGGGCAAGATGCCTCACCTCAGTATAATTGAAGTTGTCAAGTTACAAATGTCAGACGGGGTTGTGAATGGAAAGTTATTAGAGAAGGAGGATTAAGCTGTGGTTTAAGCTGTTTTCAATTTATAAGCCTGTCATTGTCACATTTTCTTTTTTTCATGGGGGGTGGGGATGGTATTTGGGAGTGTATCTAAATAGCATATCTAACTATCTGAAGTGGTATGAAAGCGAAGTTTAGAGTTGCTGGTGAATCATGTCTTGGGCAAACACTACATGCTCCACTGGTCTTTTTTTCTCATGCCTCACTCATACTGATTATTCTCATCATTTTCACAGCTGGATGTTTTCCAATTACATGTCTCCACTAGGGATTCAATCGCTGCCATGCTCAGGGTTTAAAATTTTGCTGCCTGTCATCATAAAAACAAACAGGGTTTTATTCCCCTGTCAGTCCTGTGGCGAGTTTTGTTTGTATCAAGGCCTCGGCCCATCAGAGCTGCCTGCAGGTTTTAACATGCATGTGTCAAGTGCTGCTGGGGTTCCCTATTCAGGAGGTGCTGGGGAGTCCTAATGGAATACACTTTTACATTTGCCCAGTATGTGCTCTCTGCTGGAGTCCAAATCCATAACTTTGTCTAGGACTATGCTCCAGCCATGACGTAGCCTATACAGTAATGGCATCTCTTCGCTACACTGCCTTCTCTCATACACACACTGTCTCTCTGTCTCTCACTCTCTTTATTTCTCTCTCTCTCATTCTCATTCTCATTTTCTTTCTCTCTCTTCACTCTCACTCTTGCACCATTTGTCTATTACAGCAGCAAGGCACTTACTACACACAACCTCTGTACGCCGCCCCACCCCACGTCATTCATCACACTACAGTGGTGCAGCCCAATGGGATGCCAGCTGCTATGTATGCCCCACCCATCCCTCCTCCCCGCCCAAATGGTGTTGCCATGGGAATGGTAGCAGGGACCACTATGGCTATGTCTGCTGGTAAGTATCAGCACCTATTCATGAGTATGTTTATCACTGGTTGTCTTCACACTGTACAGCATATTCTTAGTCGCGTCAGATGTTCCACTTATGTGTATCTGTGCAAAAATGGAGGATGACGCATATAGATTTGGTCATATTTACAACTCTATGGCATTAAACCAAGACAGGAGGTCTGTATGGCAGCATACAACCTGTCTTTTCTGAATAATATATTTGAATATTTGAGGATAGTCATGTGAAAGCACTAGAAGATTAGGCCAGTAGGAATGCAGATGTCCAGGTTTTGAATCGCTGAAGGGAAACTTTTGTGTTGCATAGGTAAAAAAAAAACCCAAACAGACAGTGTTTTGTCATAGAAATTTTGTTAAAACTCACAACCACCAAAGTTCTTTTCGACAGCTGTGCGAATGCACTCATTCACAGAAATGGACTAAAAAAATTAGTTAGACTGAGAATGTTTACATTCCTGAAGTCTAAACTTTCCCTCTAGGAGCTAGCCACTGTGATGAGCCAAACACGTTAGTCATCTAAAAGTTACTTCCATCCTCTCCTTAGGGACCTTGTTAACGACTCACTCCCCCACTCCAGTGCCCCCTCATCCTGTCACGGTGCCCACGTACCGACCCCCTGGCACACCTACCTACAGCTACGTGCCCCCACAGTGGTGAGCATAGGACACAGTAAGTAGCCCTGACTCTCTTCTGCTTTTCTGCATTGTGCCAGCCATAGATGACTTTTCAAAGATCGCTCCCACATGAACACATTGAGTCGCACCAGATTCTCGTGCCCACACTGTAGGCTTTGAGTAAAGCTAAGATGATAAGCCTGGAGTGTCTCTCTAGGGCATAGAAACAAAGTCAGCTTACTGTAATGAAAGCATCTATCTCTGCTGGTAGTGACAGATGGCTTGAATGCCAGTGAACATGGGCATGGATGTTTACACTTCATTCTTGAAGACAGCTGTTAATTGCATGTCATTATGTGAATCTTGGAAACAGATTTAGCTATTTAGTTGGGTCTGAATGAAGGATAGTAGACCCAAATTTGTAAAATCAAAACTGAAAACTAAAGTTTAGCGCATCACATTTTCTCTTTTGTTTTATAGGTCAGAAGATGGTAGATATGCATTTGTCCAGTATTTGGCAATGGGTGCTGACACCACACAGTGTTGTCATACCAGTTCATACCAGTTGCTCCTACTCAAAAACAAAATGTGAATCTTAATCCGGCAATCAACAGTAACAAAAAAAAAAGAAAAGACCACAAGGAAAGGGATGGAGTCTTCCCCCTCAACACTACATCTCCCAGCATCCCTCTTTTCCCACCCTCTGCATATCTTACGTCAGATGACTAGATCTCCATGGAAACTTGTGTTTTGTGGACTTGTCTTGCAATTTTTTATATTTCTAAACACTTCAAAAGTGGTGCAAAGGGAGTTTGAAAATTGTTTTTATTTGGAATCCATATCCAGTTGAATGCATGTATATATTGAAAATTAATATTAATAATAGTAATAATAATGCTAGCTGAATCTACCTGCCATGACAGATGCAACATGGTCGAGAAACAAAAATCCAAAGTACAAGAGAAACAAAAAAGAAACAAAAAATTGTCAGTGGGGAGAAAATTAACTTTGTATCATACTTGCGCAATGTCTTTGGAGAAATCTACCATGCTTTATATTTTGGGAGGGGGGGCTTTGGGTAACTGGTTATTTTTTGTGTGGGTGGGGGGGGGGCAGGGAGGGATACATGTTGCCAGCATGGTTTTATTTCTTTGGGTAGCCTTGCCTTTATGTGGCTATCTCTGCCTGTGTGGAGAGTAGATGGTGAGGCCTTTTGAGCTTGTGCCTCTGCTTTAGATAAACCGCAAACACTCCCATTCCAAGTCACCGTACCTTTATCGTTTCTTTTTTTTTTTTTTTTTTACCCTCAGAGTATTTGGAACAAAGTATATGTTTGTATGTATGCATGTCTCTGTGCCAGTTTGCCCGTGGGAGTTCTTTTTGTTGTGTGTCCGAAAAAAAAACAAAAAAACAAACGAAAACAGAACAGTGGAATAGGCCTTGTGGAGTTGCGTGATTGATGGTGGTGTGTTAGGGAGGAAGTGTGTGCGTGTGTGTGTGTTTTACGCCTTACTCCTTGTATCTTTGCTTTGGTTTTTGTTGTTGCTTCTGGAGCGATAAGAATCACTGCAAAGCTGAAACCTTTTTTGAAGTAAAGTTCAATCTTTTATCTCAATTTAATTTGGTCAATAACTTAACACTACTGAAAGATGGATATCTTAGATTGGAGTTGTTGAGTCAGAATGTCCCAAATGTTATTGTTTTTTTTTTTTACCTCAAGGTTGCACCATAACTGACTGATTTTCTTTGTCATTTTACTTATCCATATGGGTTGCCTATGTCACCTCAGTTAAAGAATGTTTTGTAACGTTTATGTTGTTTTGTTTTGTATTTTCAAGAAAGACCAAAAATAAATACAATTATGAGAATTATCAGTGGTTTGTCATTTGCATGGCAGTTTTCAGTGGTTTATCATTAAGAATTTGTGCAATAACTTCCCAGGGAGCCTTCATTGCTAGCCTGCTTGACACTTAAGTGTAACGATGCAATACTGTAGCTGAATGTAAAAACTGACTGTGCTGAATGTAAAAACATTTTGTATTTACAGTATACACAAAGTGGCTTTCAAATGTCACGGGATGCATGAATTTTTTCGGAAAAAGCTGCAATGAAACAACCTATTTTTCTTCACTCAGAAATTATATTTTGGAATGCCTAACTAGAGGCGATGGAGCTGGAGCTTTAGCCAAAGATGTAGATGATGCAGACACCGCTTTTCTCAAACTCAGATGTGTTATGACATGAATTGAAGGTATACAAATGATTCAGCTTCTCTGCTGTCTTTCCATAACAATACCTGTGTATGTCATGTCAGCACAGAGCCTCAGTTAAAGACAAAACAAAAAAGAGAGGAACACAGATGTTTAAACACTTTTAAATGGATTTATTTCCTCATTATTTTGAGTGCATATGTAAACAACCATACACATACAAATATTATGTACAAACACGGTCTTTTATCTCTTTTGTAATTTAAACAAACTATACTTACATTTTCACAAGTGCCAAACTCCACACTGGGTACACTGCAACAGGCAGTAATTGGCATTGTCATACTCATCAGTGTTTTTTTTTTTTTTTTCTTTTCTCTTCCCACAGGTCAGTTACAGTCATGTATTAAGCAAAATAGCATTATTCGAATGTAGAAACAGGTAAACGATTAGAGGCTTTAAGAAGTCGATGGTTTTAATCTCAAATGAGACAAAAATAAGAGTTTTTTTTTTTTTCAATTTTTTCAATGCCTTTACATGCTCGACAAATGACCACGGTATAGACATTCTGAAGAAATGCTATCTCCAGTGGTTGGGGTCTTACATATTCTTGTGTCAATTTCCACTGACATTTCATTTTGACATTTCAAGATCAGTTTTCTGTTGAAGCAGAACCTTAAGATGAATTGCCTAGGTGATTTTACTCTCCAGACTTGACCATGAGATAAGGTCTCAGCATAAAAAACCTGTACCCCTCTGACTTATGACTCTGACTCCAGTCAAGGTCTTAGTGGGTGGAGAACAGGTCATACATCATGTTTGAAAAGCACTTATACAACATGGCTAGCTTTTCTTTAAAAACAACAACAACAAAAAAACAAACAAACAAAAAAACAGTCACATGGAAAGAGCCTAACCATAAACATGTTGTCCACAAGGGGGCAGGTTGCAGCCACAACAGAGCCATGGGTGACGTCAGTATCAAAAGCAAAGGAAGGAGCTATGGCTCATAAATGGTGTCCACAAATGAAGTAATTTGCTCTGGGCAAATGGGGTTCACTGATCCCTCTGTCAACTGCAGGACCATAGGCCGAGGTGAACATAATGTGCAGAGGTAATGATGTTGCACATGATTGATTTTGTACACAAAAGAAACAACACAGACAGTTAGTGACAGGATTCAAGAACGGAGGGATGACTAGTGAGAGCTTTTGGAAACTGGCCTCTTGTCATGGCCGGAGGAGGGATCTTCTTATTTGCAGCAGCAGGGGTGCAACAAGGAGTTTGGTATTGGTATAGTCTGAACCTTCTTTTGGATATTCATGCCAGGTGCCATAACACACAAACACACACACACACACACACTTGTTCCCCTCTTAGGCTGCCTTGTTTTTTGGCTGCAATACTGTTCCCAAGGGGAATGCAATCAGAAAGGCTCACAGCATAGCAGGGAAGAAAGAACAAAAGAAAAAAAAAATGTAATTTCATCTCAGGCTTGGCTTTGTCTCTGGTCTGTCTGTGCACTGCAGGACAAATCTGCACATTCATGCTCATTCTCCCAATACACAGATCTGGGATCAGTACTTGCATGTCCTTCACAGATTATCCTATTCGAAACCTTAGGGGAAAGTTGGGGAGGGGGGGGGGGATCCATTGCATCTTCTCCACAAGAATGCACAAGCAATTTACATTTTATGACCTGTTCAAAAGATGTCATCCATTTTGTTTTGCAAAAGCAGCAGTTCAGTGCACTTGATATAGTAGAGGGTGTGTTTACAGAATATACAGAGTTTTTCATATGGTGTAATTGACTGCACTTACAAGAGAATGGATCAAAGATGACCTACACTGGTATTGTGGGGCACTGAGAATGGACCATAGTCATAGTCTAACTGGAAATGCAATAGTCCCAAGTCTTGACTGTTAGCGCAGTGCTGTTTGAAACATATTATTCTGCTTCACAAAGATCAGAGCATCAAACATGGTAATAAGCTGTCTTGAAGTCCACCTAACCTAGTTTCCATAAATTCTTCAAGAGTCTCTCTCCGTTTGCAAGAGGCAGCACAAAGCAGCAGTTAGTTAGTTTTGTTGTTTTTTTTCCCTTGAAAATCTTGTGTCTTTTTGTCACAACAAACACTGTTTGATTTGTGGCGGCAATAGAGCGAGTATTCATCAGGGAGTCGGTGACGTTTGACGAGAGATTGCTGTCTCCAGGGAAACGGAGGATCTATGAGGGGAAGGTGATGCAGACTGAAGGGCAGTGTGAAATACAGGCATTATACCTCCCCTTAAAAAAAGAGAAGCACCATCAGTACTCCAAAGCAGGCACATTCCCCTCTGGTTCATAAGCAATAGGAGGAGGACAAAAAATGACTTGGGCATTCAGACATTCAGGGATTATTCCCAGGCTGCTGCCAGTTTTGTCACACAAAGCATTTTCTCCAGGAATAAAAAAAAAAAGCATCAGCCATGTAGACCATGCGTCCTCTTAGCCATGGCCTTAGGGGGGGATGGAACTGTTCAAACCACACATTTACCCCCCCCCCCCCTGCTTTTTAAAGAGATTTAGGTGTTCTGCATGAGACAGCACAAAAACGACCACTCCGATCATTTTTTTTTCTCTCTTTTTCATTTCATCGTGTTCAGCAGCGCTAGGAAAAAAAGCGGACTTGGGCCAAACGTTTAGGAGAGTCATGTTTGGATAACACGCTTTGTTGAAAAGCAGTCCATGCATAGCTATATGAGACACTTGAAAAATGGCACTTCCAAAACGAAGTTATAATAATAATAATAATAATAGCAATAGTAATAATAATCATTATAATAGTGATAATAGGCAGAGGGCACTCAGAGAGAAAAGGCTGAAGGAAGTGCAGATGAGAGAAGGAAGTGCAGTCAGTGAGAAAGATAACGGGTTTGATCCACACCCAGTCACCAGACACGTGTTCTCAGTAAGAGTATCTTCTTTGGGTTCTACAGACTGCCAGTCACATCACTACCTATGTGTCTAATTGAAATCAGATGGTACCAGACATGGTGCAACTGTTCCACAACTGAAATAATTACACTGATCATGATGCCCATTTTTCACCTTTTTTTTTTTTCCACAGATGACACAAGAACAAACTCAAATTTAAAAAATCAAAAGAAAGCAAATGTTTCTGGCACTGCGAACAATTGGCAACTGTTGACACAAAACAAAACAAACAAACCAACAAACAAACGAGCAGAAACAGTGAAAGTAAAGAAATGTTTCGTCAGTCAGGTATCTTTCAAAGATAGGGCTGCTGCCACCGAGTCCACCCAGAGTGAGGCAGCCATAGTAGTATTAGTACCCATCCATGCTGATCAGTTCATAGAGTGGAGCAAGAGTCTCTCCAGGGCAGAGTCTCCCAGGATATACACACAGTCCATGTCCATGTCTGATTGTAACCAACCTATAAAGTGCTTTCTCAACAACATAAAATTTAACATAATTGTCTTCATCATCATGATCATGATGATCATCATCATCATCACAAACACTAGTAATGTCATCTTCATCCTCGGTGTCGTTGCAACAGTTGGTGATTTCATTTGGAAGAATGACATGAGGAAACGAAATGAAAAAGAAAACCCAACAAAATGTAGCAGTAACAGAAAAAGAGGATAAAACGGTACGGTTAAAGTTCAGGCACGAGCTTAGTGAGCTCTCTCTCTCTCTCTCCTTCTCCCTCTCCTCCTCCTCCTTCGCTCTCTCTCTACACCCTGACTTCACTTCTTGAAAGGTGTCAGTCTGCCGATGTTGTGCCAGAAGTTGGAGGTCTTGCGCTTGGGCTCGGCCAGCATGAAGACCTGCTGCTGGGGCACGGCGGTGGGCAGAGACGGGTGCTTCTGACGCAGCAGGAAGTCATAGTAGGGCCGGGTCACCGCTGCAGGAGAAGGGTGGAGAGGGGCAAAGGTTAGCCAGCCATCATACTGTGTGTCTTTTTAAACATCGCTTTAATGCGGACGCTGACGCTCTCACTGAAGCGTCTTAAGGAGATTAATTTCTAATCCTATCACTGAGGTTACATTGCCCACATAAAATGGGATTATACATGGGAGTTTACAAGGTCCCTATATTATTCTATTAGGACACATACCAATACTTTGAACAGGACTTCAGAGGAACAGGACAAATTGATGAAGTTTTTTAAGGATATTTTGGTCTTTTTGTCTTTATTTAGACAGGACAGGACAGAGACTGATAGGAAACGAGTGAGAGAGAGACAGGGTAGGATGGGGAAATGACCTTGGGTCAGACTTGAACCCAGGTCCCCAGGTTTATGGTGAGCACACATAATATCTCTGGTATCACAAGAGCATAGGACCAAAAACCTCTTACTAAGCAAACAGAGCTAGTAGACAGCAGCTAATCTTGGGGTGGGCGGGAGTGGACATGGCTCAGAAGCCCTTATCATGGGTCAAAGAACACCCCAGAGCTAGTGCACAGAATGCCCTTAATCCCTTTCGACTGCCCTCGTGGGCTCCGCTCTGGCCCAAAGCCTGCCAGTGGCACCACTCTTTTCACCGCCCAGCAACTGGCAGAGTCTGCACTGCAACATGGCTGGCATGGTGGCTAGTTACACCCACAGCTGCCACGATGGTGGCGTGGAAAGGATACTCGCCTCACTGAGAGATAAGCGAAGGGGCGGCAGGTGGTGGCCAGACGGTGGGGGTGAGGGGTTTGGGGGATGGGTGCAGGTGCGCTGGAGCGCACACTGATAAGGGCACAGCGGCCGAGGAGGAGGGCCGCTGTGTGAGCATGCTCTGTTCTCACCTTTCGGTTTCCCTGTAGGATGGCTTTTGCTGGCGTTCAACATGGCCTGTTTCTTCTGGACCTCCGTGATGGAGAAGCCTGGAATGATACAGGGGGAACGTGTCAGACAAAACAAAACTCACTGAAATGCTGTTCAGAATTGGGCACAATTGCTGGAAACAAACACACATGCAAATCTAATTTCCAAAACAGTCATGAATTATCCAAAACAAACAAAACTATGAAAAATTTACACTGTTTATTAGGTGACTGATTCTGGTGTCTGAAACTGACTCATAGTCTGAAGTCTCAGGGTGAATGATTCATCACAATCATTCGCCGATGTGCAAGGCAATCCTCAGTACATGCAATCATAAGGCTGTTTTCCAAAATCAGCAACAAAAACAGCCTTTCCTGCGGTTCAACCTGATGAGAACTAATGAGCGGCACCTTGTTGCAGTCAGGCGGAACGGCCAGATGCGCTATTCTAAAGGACGCAGCGGTCCCTCCTGCACCCGTTGGTTCGGAGATGGGAACGCAAGCAGATCACGGGCATTCCGCCCCCCAAACATGCTACATCCAGATGGCAGCGGCTCCATACTGGGGCCTCACACACACCCCTCCCAACTCCGCCCCGTGCCAAACCCCCACCCTACCCACACCCCACATGTGTGCCTCTTGGTCTGGCAGCAAGCTCAGCCTCACCGTCGTCAAGCACGAGATGGATTTGTGGACGCCTGCCTGCTTATCTCCTGGATCAGGCCACATGATTCCATTTTAGTGCTGCCAATTACAAATTCTCTGTCCGGAGGCCAAAAGCGGGCATTTATGCATTAGCATTAGAGTGGATTTCGGAGCCAGCCAGGAGACCCAGGAGAATGAACGGTCGCACGTTTTACCAGGGGCCTGATGTACGACCTATCGTGCCATACACGGGAGCAAGGCGGACGGCTCGTTTGCTTCACATGCAGGAGCTGTGATGAACGATCTTAAACGAGCACTTCTCATTAACGTAAGGGTGCACTTTTCTTCTTTCTACCCAGCCCCCTCTCTCTCCTCCACCTCTCGCTCTCCTCTTCCAATCTCACCGCCCAATCTCTCCCTCTCCCTCTTTCTCGCTCTCTGTCCCTCCCTCTCTCTCACTCTCAATCTCTTTCTCCCTCTTTCTGAAGTCTCCTTACTGAGTGGCTAGGGGAAGAATTACAGTGCACAGTAATGCAGGGGCAGTGCAGCGGAGGAGGCTGGTAATGGGATGAAGTTGCCCAGATTGTGCAAGCAGAGGCCTGGACAGCCCAGAGAGCAGCACTCTATCACGGGATGACAGGGCCTGGTACTGGGCTTAAGAGCCCAAACTATGGAGCCTATTCACTCTGCACTAATGCAAATCTCAAGTACCTATACTGTAAATACAGCCTTTGAGCATCCATAGAATCAAATATTTTGTCTACTTATATTCTAGCTGAAAGTATATTTAAGGGATTCATCTAAATGTTTACAATGCTGGATGAATCTGGAACTGGCATTGTAGACTGTACATGCTTACTTAACTATGTTTATATATCAATATGAAATAGTGATATGAGGACAGTACATAAACTTGAAAGCATACTGCATAAACCATCCATGCACCTCTTTCAACTGCAGCAGCTGTACTAGAGATGAAACAGTGAATATTTATATAATATTTAATATAATAGCATTGCATTCATTTAGCAAATACCAGCCTAATGTGCAGAAGCATACAGTGTATTTCAGTAGTATGCATGTTCCCTGTTAGTCAAACCCATGACCTATCCTAGCACCACTGTTGAAGCTTTGCTATTAACCTGAAGCTTAGTCACTACCACTGTTGACACAGTGACTGGGTATAGGTTGGGTGTACAGCTCACCTGTCTCTCGATCGTGCTGCACCTGAGTACGCTCGTCCGCAAAGGCGCGCAGCCACCGCTGCTTCTGCTCCGGCTTCTTGGCGCACAGCAGGTGCACCTCATCCCCGCTGGGCGAGCGGAGCTTGAGAGCGTTCTTCACGCTCACGTTGAAGTCTTTGTCTTTCCCGTCCTCCACGTCTAACACCTCCATCTGGTCCATGTCCATGCGGCCCTTGTAGTAAAGCATGTCTCTGCGCAGGAGGTCCTAAAGGGGCAAGACAGCAGAGCGTGCAAAACGACATGAGCTGGACTCCATATTAAAGATCAAGACTTCAGTCTTCAAGTTGGTTTTTGAATGAAAAATGGATCTGGTTGTTAGTCTCGTGGTGTGTGTCGGGTGCTTTTAACATCACTACACGATGAAACTCATTGGAATGTATTTGTCGACGGAAAATATGTCTATTCAGGATAAATATATCCATAAGCTCTTGAATGGCAATCACAAATTGCTGAGAGCAATCCTGATCAGCGCCGTACTCTGCACCTGCCACTGAGAAAAAACTTTTGGGTAGATAAATCTGAAATTTTGACAGCATAATACTAGTCAAGGATAACAGATGGGCTGCCTTCCTCACTAAGAATGTCAGTAACAGCCACTTGAAGTTGCTGATGCCAAAATACGAAATCACTGAAGGTTAGAGGGAACAACACCTACATGGGTATTCACCTACATACATTAGACTTGAGGAAGGAAAGCATTTCAGTACCTGAACAGCACAGTCAACACATGAATTCTTACCTTCTTGCAGTAGACCATCTGATGATCGAACAGGAAAAACATGCGCTGTTGGCTCTTTCCTTGTGGCTGTGATATCTTAGTCAGCTCCCCTGAGAAGATCAGATCCGAACTTCTACTGAGGACATCTTCACCCTGAAGGGGAAAGAAAACACACACACACACACACACACGCACACACACACACACAAACGCATAATCACAAAGGGCCTAAGGAGGCTTTGAGATTTTATGAAAAAAAAAAAATAAATTATTATGCTCGTTCTTGACAGTCCACAATGCACCAATGTACCTCCCAGTCTTCTATAGAGCTCTGCCACTGGGCAATTTTGTCCACGTTCTCCAAACGCCGCTTTCTTTCATTTATCAGTCTGGCCACGTTCTTCATAGCATTTAGGGCAGCCTCCACATCCGCATAGTCCCTAGAACAAGTCATGAACCAATCAAGCATACATTTACTCCTCTTCATTGAGTTTGTCTACTTTGGTTTAATGAATGCTTCACAAAATTGCAAAGGGTAACTAGCAATTAATTTTTACACATTGGACTAGCAAATCTAGACAGAAACTACTTTAGCATTCCAGTAGATTAATACTGAGGAACGGATATCAACGTTTTGTGAAATTAACTTATTTGAAGTCTGTGTATAAGTGGTGGTGCTGGGTGAAGTACCTGTGCTGTGGGTTGGTGTATTTAAGGAGCTCAGCCAGCTGCAGTGGGTACTTGCAGATCTTCTGCACAGGTGTGAGCAAGAAGCCATCCAGGGAGATGTCGATCATCTTCTGAAGCAAACGACATGCCTCAAAGAAGAAAACATACTTGTTGACCTTCATTAGTTTGGAGAGCTGGAGGCAGGCGTTGGGGTGGTTGTTGCAGTACTCTGAGTAGATCTGGAAATCTGTTTGCTGGATGCAGATAGGTGCACATTTGTTATAGATGATTTATAAGTATCAGGATGGTAATAATGTTGTAATATGGGATAAGGCCTGGTGCTTACATGCTCGAGGAAACATGAGCCGATCTCGCTGAGGTGGGGCTCCTCTTTGTTGAACTTCTTCTCCAGGCCCTTCAAGAACTTCTTCTGAAACCTGTAAATCTCTTCAATGTTGCCAAATATGGTTCTCAGCTGGTCCTCTGAGAACATGTCGGTTCGCTTGCGGCACTGTTTGATGTAGCCCTAGGGGGTGGGAGGGAGGGTTGGAAACCATAGAACCAGACTTTCAATTCCACAGTCTAACAGAAATGACATTTTCAGTTTTTCTGAAAAAGTGGGAGTTGTTCTCTTTAGCTCCAGAAATCCCTAAGAAGCCACTGCAGCAATTACTTGAGCAAAAAGTCTGCTCATGACTATTCCTGCAGTCGATTTCCAACAACTGGGGACAGGAAAACAGGTAAACAAACCTCGCAGATGTCCTTCAGGTGTTTGATGTAGTCGCGCTCTGTGCTCATGATCTCATTGATGACATTGGTCCTCATTTGCTCCTTGCATGGCAGGCCAGGCCCCAGGAGCAGGCCCACTCCTTGGCAGTCCTCCTCCCGAGCCTCCTCCAGATGCGCTAGGTACTCCTCCATGGGCTCATCCTGGTTCACACGCAACTGCAGGGAAAAGGGGGCATGGGGAGGTCAGCTGGAGAACATTTCAGATCCCATGCATATATGTATGACTGATTTTTATGCTCTGGTCATTATGACAGTGAAAGCATCAATCCATTGGACATTGTTCAGTCTGTAAACATTAAAATATAGGCTTTAGATTGTGGTTTACTAAAAACAAAATACAAGTGATTAGGGGTACTTATTGTGACTTGAATGGTTACTGGGAGTCGTTGACAGCACTCACCCGAACAAAGCTGGCGGGGAACCAGCCCTCGCTGTCCAGGATGCGGCCCCACCACCACTCCTTGTTGGTGGCATCTACCACTTCAATGACGTCACCGGCTTTGAAGCCCAGCTCCTGGTCGTCCATGGTGACGTGGTCCCACAGCGCCTCGGCGTAGACCACACTGCCATCGCTGATCAGCTGTGAGGTGACAGAGACGCACAAAAGGTGTTTAGTGGAGAGCCTTGCCCGTCCAAAATGAGATTTCAGCACACGGCGCCAAAGCTTCCTGGAAAGCACCTTGAGACAACACTGGCGATGCCATGGTAATAAAATGCATTACTCTGGATTGGATGGCAGACACTGCCGGCAAACACTAGAGTGCTCTGTCTAGAGGACGGTCATGCCAGCTGGGGCCAGCGCAACGCCAGCAGATGAGATGGCACAGAAACTGCTGGCTGGTGCACAACAAACGCAATCTCCATCAAATCTGGTGTTTGGCCATTTCCCACACAGTATTCTGCCCGACTCATCAGCACAACCTTGACTCCGCTTGGCCTCTACAGAGATCATCGCAAGAGTGAATTACCGAAGTGTAGTCTAGGGAGCTTTTGTTAAAATGCACATGGCCACTCCACACTGAGCTTCTTTTCATGTGTTTCTCCAGCTCTCTCTAGATGTAGACCCCCCCCCTCCCACACACACACACACACCTCCAAGCTCACACACTCTTTCACATTTTTTCTTGTACTGTTATGAGAGAGGAGAGAAAAGCTCTCTCCAACTCTTGACAGCGTGTGCTATGCATCGTCCGCTGGCAGCCTAGTCTCCCTGCCATCGATCCATCACGGCAAAGAGGGGGACTGGAGGCCTGTTGCTAGGCGACACACCCACAAGATCTCGCCTCTCTCTCGCTGCATCCCTCTATCCTGATCTTACCACCATTGTGCGTCCAATAACCAGAATGTAATCCTTCCCAAACGTGACCTGCTCAGAATCATTGCCTGATGTAAGCCTTTGAACATGAGGACTGGAGCGGATCGAGGTTAATAATGTAATCTCACAACAAGAGATCTAGTGTTACTACTTCAAGTAGCTGAGATGCCCATTGCAAGTTACACTGTCTGTACTCAAGTCTGTATTACACTATGTTCATAATTATAGTAATTGGGTGTTGAAGGTAGGACACTGGATTGGGCTGTGATTGGTCAGTGGCAGCTCTGGGGGCAGGCTTGACTCAAAACTTGAATGTCAGATCTGTAAGAACAGGCACAAGGCCTGGAGTTCTCTAAGTCCCTTTTGCCACAGTCACTTAGAGGAAAAGCAGTTGTGTGTGCATGATCCAGACCACCACATTCTTAGCAGTGACAACCCGGCAAAAGCTAATTAGCAAGCTAAGTAACTCGCCTGATGAATAGGAAATGAAAACTAACCGGTCCTGGCAGGGATCGTTACCCCAGCAAAAACTAAACACAGCTGAACACTAGCATTCCCTTTGCCTGCTTATCTAGCCTACTGATCCAGATCCAGACGGATATTCCCACCCAGCTGAACTTCACGCCCCGGGCCTCGGCGCTCTGACACAAGCACATCTGTGGCCCTTCAGGAGCATCTGAGCACACTTCAGGAAAACACAGCGTTCAGTCTACCCTCTCTGGAGTACAAAGCCTAAATCACATATCAGTGGTCTATGAAAGCTGAGCCTGATATATATATATATATATATATACATACTTGCAGTCAGTGTCTGGTAAGATGTACGCAATGATCTACACATAAAAAAGGTTGAGATGCTAATTATGCTATATTTTGCCTTGTGAAAACAAGCACAGTCCAGAATATTACCCAACATGCTGAACTGCATGCACACCAGCACAAAATACCAGCCTGAACCAGCATCGTAAATTCAGAGACTTACTGCAAACACAGACATTTTAGTAGCTAATGCTAATTCGCTCAGCTTTGAAGTGCGCACAAGATGAGACCAGACCTACATTGCTTGAATGTCAAAAGGCTGAAAACACAGAGTCTGCTACTGCTAGCATTTTAAATTTCCCTGTGGACTAGCCAAGCACACAGCCATACACACACACATGGATGCACACAGATGCAAAAATAGAAACGCCACAGTTATAAATAATGGTGCACTACACTCTCCATCTTCACTCTCTCTTGCTTGGCAATTCTCAGGGTTGTTGTGAAATGGCCGAGGCAATAACGGTGCATTACCTGGACTCCTGCTGCTAGCACATCCCGGACACCCATCCATACAACAGCAGGTCCCCCGTGATGCTTCTCCCCCTCCTCCTCCTCCTCCTCCTCCTTCGTCTCTCTCCTGACTGCCTTTCTTTCTCTTCGTGAGCTTCTCGGCCGACGTAAAACTAAACTCACTTCTTCCTTGGGTCTCTTTTGCCCCAACCCCCCCCCTCCCTCCTCCCCCCTACCCACTTACCCCAGCCCTCCCCCCAACTGTGTTTTACCCCCCTCTCCTGTCCTCGACCACCACCACTTACTCCCTACCCTTCCCAACTGGGCTCGGATGCCCCCCGCCCCCCCCTCGGCACTCTACTGGAAGGCCAGCAGGAACATGAGCACCACGTTGATGATGATGAGAATCATCATGATGATGAAGACGACCACCCGCTGGGTCTCGGGGTGCATGTTGCAGCGCAGCAGCATGTCGAAAAAGCCCCCCCGCTGCCGACTCCGGTGGGTGCTGCGAGCCATCAGCGGCCTGTCCGCCCCTCCTCCTCCTTCTTCCGGGTCCAGGTCCTCTCCTCCTCCGCGGCCCTGGCCGAGCCCCGGCTCTCTTGTCTCTGCCTTCCTTTCTCGCTGTATTCTTCCGGTTGCTTGTTCACTCCTTCACAAGAACGTCAACTCTCTTTTCTCCCTCTCCCTCCTGGTCCTTCCTTCTTCTCCTCCTCCTTTCCCTCTCTCTCTCTTTCTTTATTAGTCAGGAGGCTGAAGGAATCAGGATCTCCTTGATTCTCCCTCTCATCGCTGTCTTCACGCTCCCCCCTTCTGTGCTTACTCTTCTTTTCTCTTAGCAGCCGTTCCCTCCTCCTCCTACTCCTACTCTTTCTCCTCCACCTCCGCCACCACCACTACCTCCTCCTCCCCCTCTGCCTTTTCCTCCTCTGCTCGCTCGCTGGATGGCTACTGCCGACTGGTGCGCAGACAGGACGGATGCTAGCTGCGTCGTCTCTGACGAAGGTCCATGGTAGGTTTTCCCCTCCTTTCTCTCCTTCTCTCCTCTCTGTAAACACAATGACGCTTCCCCTCTGCCAAGAAAAAAAAAAAGCCCAACAGACACCACGTTGCCCAGCACTGCTTTAAACTAGCCTGGCCAAAGCGTTCACCTTACTCCCGGAGCAGCTCGCTTTTCTCTCTCTGTCTTTCGTGCACACGCTCGCTCGCGCTCTCTCTCTCTCTCTCTCTCTCTCGCTCCCTTTGCCTTTCTCTCCCTCTTTCTGTGTCTCTTCCACTCAAACCCCCCCCCCCCATCTTCCTCCCACTAGCAACCAATGAGCTGGCTGAAACCGGCACCGTATCCTGGAAACCGGAATGGCTGAGGCAGGCCTTAGCAACCCAGGGGAGGGCGGGGGATGGGGGCGGAGGGAACAGGAGGATGGAGGGAGAATAATGGAGTGAGTGAGCAGGACTGAGAGAGAGAGAGAGAGAGGAGGGGGATGGAGATGGAGATAGATAGAAAATAGACCTGTCGAAAAGACGGAGCACAGGAGATAAAAATTGAAAGACAGAGTGAGTGAGAGAGGAAGAGAAGGCGAGGTACAAGGAAATGGAAGAGGGAGTAGATCAGACGGGAAATGGATCGGGTGTCTGGAGGCAAGCGTGTGTGTATGTGTGTGTGTGTATGATGTATGTTAGTATGTGTGTGTGTGGAGGGGGCACAGCTGTCTCAGAGCACTGACAAGAGCTGAACATTCATTAGCCACATCAGCTCATCTCTCTCCTCTCTCTAAGAGCTCCCAATCTGTTTTGCATTAAAATCGGAAACACAGAAAACAGAAAAAAGAAAAAAAAAAACAAAAAAAAAACAACAACAACACAATTGAGAGTGCTCTCTTGATTATACAAGCTCCCGATTTAACACACGCAGCGAACACAAAAAAAAAAAAACATGCGTCTGTCCCAGCCGAGGCCCTGGGCATCTTCCACTGGCTGACCTGATTTTGCTGAGGATCGTGCACAGGTGCACTAAAGCCCTGAATGCCACTCAGGAATACAAACCACAGCTTAATTATTCACTAGCTTCAGCACCCCAGTGTCCATCTGAGAGCACAGATGGCTGCTTCTCCACCCAGCACTGAGTGTCTGGAAGAGCCTAAGAGCCTCTGTGTGTGTGTGTGTGTGTGTGTGTTATGGGTCATCAGAATTTGCACACTCACGTAGGTTTACCAAACCTTTGATGTTTTATTGCACTGCCTTGCTGTGTTGTACAAGCACATGGCAAATAAATGCACACATATTTTGTATTAAAAGCTAGCCATAAAAAAATGTCAGAAATGTAATTGCCAAAGGTAGTCTCAAAGGTAGACCAGGTAACAATATACTACCTTAGCAAGTAGGCTAAGTTGGTTAACGTTTCATAATAGGGAAGGGATGACCTTCTCTATAAAAGCGATGCAAATTGACCTGTAATGGATTGGTGAAGCTGACTTTTAAACACAGGCACACATATTGGGCCCTTTAGACATAGAAATTTTCTTTCTTTTTTTCTCCGCTTTGAGTGACCTTAGTGCTAGAAAATGCACTATATAAATAATCTTTACTTATAAATGTGCTTTGTGCATAAATATGTCATCAGCTGACAGCAAGGCTACTTTCATTTGTCTGGTTATCAAAGACATCAGAGCATCATGTGCTGAGACCTACAACTAGCTACTTTATTTCTTATTAAGCAAATATCAGTCCATGAAATAATAGTCTTACTAATCAACATCAACCACAGAACACAGAACCACTGGTTGCTCCATTCTAAAATGTGCTTTGAAATGTAGCACAGATGATTGACAGATCATGACTGAACAAATCCAGCCAGGCTGACAAGTAAGGGTTAGGGTTCCGTTGGTTCACTTTTATTTTCACAGGTCGCTCCTTTCCCATCTCATTAGGCTAATGGCTGAGAACCAATGAGGGAATACATGCTGGCAAGACAGAAACTGCCATTACTTTTGCCCTGAAGCAGCTGAACATATAGGGCACTGTAAATAGATGAAATCATCCAGTAAGTTTCCGGTTACAAAGTCTTTGATGGTAAGCCTAATTATCTATTCTGCACATCTTCTATGATAATGCTGGTCGAGCACTCACATTAAACACCAAACATTTCAAAGGAGCGTATGATATGGAGTCAATAACAGAAATGCTTCGAATGCCTTTCAGCACTCCCAGTGTAAATTCATTACATGCTCAAACAGCAGGACATCATCTATCTATCCTGGATTGTCCCTGTGCACAGTCGGGCTGACCCAGCAGCCTCCTCCTGTGCCTCGCCTGGAGAGCGTTCCCATCCGGCTCTGTCAGCGCCTCACCAAACAGCTCTCTTATTCCGCCCCAAACCAGCCCACTAGAGAAATACACTGTGATAAATACACACAAACAAATCAATTCATTCCCCTCCTCAAAGAAAAACACACACACACATACACATGCACGCACACATATACACAAACAAGATCAAGAGTAAATTCTCCTCAAAGCCTACTTTAATTGTGTCCCCCACCTGGTGGCTTTTTGAAATCTGTCCCGCTGATTTGACGCCTTGCTTTAGAGAAGATGAGGGTGGGAACACCTCTCAGCCAATCACAAGGCAGCAATACAGCCCTGTCTTACCGGAATTCAAACCGTGTGCTCCCAGCATGCTTTGGGAGATCTTATTTAGCTTGTTGACGAGCACTGCGGGCTAGCGTGGAGCCACTCCGATGCACGTCTGTGCTGCAGCATTTTAATCTGTCCCCAGCAATCCCTTCCTACCGATCTCTTTAGCGCACCAAAGCACTATGTGAGACACATGCTAAATAGCACAGACAACATCGGTGGCAGATACATAGGAAACAACCTCTAAGGGAGCTGCTGTGATCATGCACGAGATGAAGTGCCTAGAACAGTGATAAATTATATACCTTGTGATACACACACACTCACACACACACACACACACACACACACACACACACACACACACAGTTCTGTTCTGTAACAGCACGCAGTCAGGAGAGATTGAGTGCTGCAGCACTGCAGGTGAGGTGGTTAACCAATGCAGCACGGCAATCAGCAGGAAGTAGGAAGAGGTGAAATACATCAAGAGAGAAAGCGGGAGGGAGAGAGTGAAAAGGGTCATAAGAGAGAGGAATGGAAAGAAGAAGGACAGAATGTCAAAGGAATGCAGGAAAGAGAGGGAGAGGGAGAGAGAGAGGGCAGTGAACAAAGAAACATAAAAAAGTAGCTACCTCGTTTATAGCTAGCTGCTCTCCGCCTCCTCCGGAATGGCCGAATCGATGGCCGGAGCTGCGGAAGTCCTCAAACAGGTCCTCCTCGCTGCCAGCTTCATCCCCGAACGCGGCCTTCTCGGGAGCGCCGTCTGGCACGATCACTGCTGAGGGAGTAGAAAGTGAAGGAGACAAAAAAGAGAGAGAGAGAGAGAGAGAGAGAGAAAGAGACAGAGTAGAGCATCAGATTGTGTGCTCCTCTCTGCTCCGACACCAAGGAACCCTCCCTGGAGATAACACATGCTATACTGAGTATTTGGGACAAAACACAAACCCCTCCACACAGATAGTAGATGCAACCTCCATTTTCAGTCCTATGTCAGTGTGCCTGAGTGTAGATGTTCCACATGAATCATTCTTATTAAGCAAGCCTTAGTGTTCCAATCTGGGAGAGTAGTTGTAAACAGCTCTAGCAAGCTCTGGTTCGATAAGGGGATCTGGCAGTGGGACAATCCCCTTGATGTGTCTCTCTGGCTGGGGTGGCATGCCACCCCCGAGCTCCTCAACTCCCCACTTTTGCTGTCACGGTTCTGCCAGCAAAGGCTGCCAATCATCGAGCATGACTCACCACGGCGCCAGCCGTGACCTCATCCAATTCCAATATAAAAATAACGACGACTCCAAAACAACAACAAACTCGCTCTCTCTCTCCGAAGGGACACGCCAGGCCAGAAAGCTGTGCCTCGCAGCGGTAAACCAAAACCCTGCGGGCTCTCTGTCTCTCTCTCTCTCGCTCTCTCTCTCTCTCTCCTGCACCAGGACAAAAATACCCAGGACCAAAACCGGCCCAGACAAGCCTGGTGTTAGGAAGAACAGAAACCCAGTCCTCCCGTATGCAAAAAGACACATGGATACACGGTTCAAATTAAAATGGCCTCTGTGCTCTGATCTGACCCACTTCTGCAACATTATTCATATTTGTGATGTGATTACAGTATAGCATTCAAAGGCCTGGAAAGGCATGCCAGAGTTTTGGTGTGTGTGTGAGCAAAGAAGGAGAGGAAAAGAGAGATGAAAATCCAGGCCTGCTGAAGAGTTGTGATGTGCCCCGGAGGAGGAGTACTAGGACTGATCCCAGGTCAGGTGAGACAGAGGTCAGGCAGGGACAGTACGGCAGATAAAACGTGACTGCCTGCAACCGTCAGCATTTGGGTCACAGCCACATGCCCAGCAACAACAATGCACATCACTCAGATAAGATTCCAGTGAAGTGCAGAAAAAAAAACAAGCACACACACAAAGACTCAGTACTCAGTGTATAATTCTAAAATTCTGAAATGGACACCAAACACACGCACACAAACGCACACACACGCACACACACACACACACACACACACAGTGCATACTTCTATGCAAGATAACTAAAATTTATATCCAAACTATCAATTAGACATACACATGTGCAGTATACCAGTGCACACAGACACACACACACACACACACACATTACATTTATGTCTGATACAAATTTGCACAAGACCTGTTTCTCCTCTGCTTTCTGTGCATACGGATACCTGCCACAGGAACTAAAAATACTCGCCATGTCTCATCTAATCTCTGATACTGCAGGCCTCGCTAACAGCTGTTGCTGCGGCAGGGTTTCCGTGGTGACAAATCACTGTGGAAACATGAGCGAGTTGTGCATAATGAGCGAACACAGTGCACACCGCGCACACACAAACTACCCCTCTCGAGCGGTAGAGCAGGAGGAGGAGAAGGAGGAGACTGAAAGGGATTGATTCTACAAATTCTACTCTGGCCATTAAAATACAACATGATGCCTGGAGCCCAGAAGCAGGCACTTTCAGGCACCATTCCGCCGCACTCCTCCCTCCTTCCCTCCCTCCTTCAGTGCGGCTCCAGGAACAAAACGCAAAACGCAGCCATCAGCTGCCTTCATTAGCCGTCTTCTAACACAAACCCACCTGGAAAAATTTAAAAAAAAAAGATAGATAGATATAGATAGATAGATATAAATACTATGAAAAAAATACTTCACAGATAATTTCCTAGTTCATGTTAAATTCATTCATATGAGGGTATTCAGGCACAAACACCTGTTAGTTATCTGTTCCACCTACACCATAAATATAGTTTACAATAACACAAAAGATATTGGAACTATACCAGAGATATTAATAATAACAGTGTGACATACATCTGATTGTGAAATTCCCACACAGAGTGTGACTGTGCATTTCTCTCGGTTTGTTTTTAAAGCTGCGTATAGACTGTGATTACAGCCAGTCTCCTCAAGGGGGCAGCCTTGTCCACAGTGAATGATCATCACAAGCGCATGGATGTGTGTGTTGATGCGGTAAGGAGGAGGGATGGTTGGCGCCCCTGCTATATTGAGTGGCCTTTTATTTATGTGCGGCTGTAAAATGGCAGGCATGAGATTGCCCTGTGGTGCAGCCTCATCTCGGAGGCCGAGAGCTCCCAAACGCTCCCTGTGGGTTGTTCCTTAAATCCGGCATCGCCTTGGAATGAGGGCCAGGTACAAACACTAATGCCCGCCTTGCCAAAAATGTGCCACCCTGTGTGTCATCAATAGCACTTATTCCTTCTGTGTTAATTCAGTCTTTCACACATTCCACAGAATCCACAACATTCCAACAGGAACATAACAAACACACCCCATTCACACAGGGAGGAGAGAGAGAGAGAGAGAGAGAAGAAAAGAGGTAGAATGGTGATAGTGACATTTTCAGATCAGGAGAGATCTTAGTCATTGTGGTGAAAGGAGCTCAGTGTCTGAATATAAAAAGAATAGCCCGCCTTCTTTGACAACAGTTCTATTTTTTCCCATCCCCTCCCTTTGAAAAAACAACTTTATTCTCTGATTGGAAAATCAGTGTCACCGAGTTGACGATTGATTGCTTTTGTTACTAGCGAGACTGCTGCCACCGCAACAACCACCATTTCCAACCCCCCTGAGAGAGAGAGAGAGAGAGAGAGAGAGAGAGAGAGAGAGGGAGAGAGAAAGAGGGGAGCAGCAATCTGCCCCTTCAACAAAATGAGTCTCTTTCATGGGATGTCAGACTGAGAGTCGTGGAGGGCGTCAATCGGGTTAGATAGCACCAGAGACTTAAAAGCCCCCACGTTAGCCCGAGTGACAGGCAGACAGCTCAGGGACACCTCTTGCCCTTGAACACACACCAGACAGAGAGTGTGACCGTGTGCATACAGCAAGTGTGTGTGTGTGTGTGTGTGTGTGTGTGTGTGTGTGTGTGTGTGTGTGTGTGTGTGTGTGTGTGTGTGTGTAAGGGAATATATTATCTTTGGAAGGGAGTGTCAGGATGCATGAGAACTGGCATGTTGGTAAACACAAGTGATGGTGTGACCATGTGTGTTTGTGTTTGGCAACAGACAGCTCATCAGTGCTGGTGCATGTATGTGTTTGTGCATGTTTACATGTCAGAAACTTATGGGTAAGAGTGAAAATGTGTACGTGTGTGTGCATGTGTGTGTGTGTGTGTGTGTGTGTGTGACTGAGGGCAATCATCCAGAGCCTATCAATGTGGGTTAGTGTTATTAGCAATCAGAGAAGGAGAGAGAGAGAGAGAGAGAGAGAAAGAGAGAGAGTTAGAATTCACTGAGGCATACATTTCCATCCGTGTGTATATATATATGTGTGTGTGTGTGAGTATGCAGCTTAGGAAGGGCGATTACATTTTTATTACTGTGTGTGTGTGACTGGCGCTGGGGTGGCACGTGCCCGCTGATGCCCGCGTGAGCTCCTGACCAACTTGGCTAGGAAAGCAGGGCAGGAGAGCGCGTGTGTGTGTGTGTGTGTGTGGTGGTTGGGGGGTGGGGGGGGGGGGGGTGGGTGGTGAATCAGAGCAGCAGGGCACGAGAATGCCTGAGCCTACTGCAAAGAAGGACAGGAAAACTTTTTCCCTCTCTCTCCCTCTTTTCCTCTCTTCCTCCCTTTCTCTCTAACTGCCTGCACAGATATATGAGAAACACCCAAACTCTGAATGGACCTTGGGAGTAAAATACAACACATAAAAAACACAGCACAGAAAAAATCCAGACAAAGTGAGGGATAATGAACCACACACATACACAAACACGCACACACACACACACACACTCAGGGGACGAGCACGATTCTCGTTTACAGCGTATGAATGCCAGCAGACTCCTTTTCAGGCTCCAGCCTTTTCATTCACACCGGTTATGGCAGTTATTTTCTCCTGGGAGCGTGGCTTATTGTTAGCACAGAATGGCATGGGCGCCATCACTGTCAAATGAAAATCCATTTCTCCACACCCAGACAGACCTGCAGGCAAGGCCCATATTTAATCAATGTTGGATCCAGGTCATATTTAATTTTTAATTAATAACTGGCTTAGCCCTGATTGCATATTAAAAGTGCCACAAGGTTATTACCATAAATTCCATTCTAATGGCTAATGGCACAACATAAACAGAATGCTGCCAGTTCAAAAAGGTCTCGATTTGGCAACCTGGTGATATTTAAACTATGACTTCTTGCAACTCAACTCATGAAAGTCCCATCATGACACATCAATGTCATTAGCCTATGGGAGGGAGAAGAATGGAATGGACAGAACGTTCTAGCATTTCTTCATGTGTGTGGGTGCATGCATGCATAGAACGCTTTAGCCATCAAAACAAAAACAATGCTTGAATGCATGTTCTATAAATACTTAACTGCTACGTTAAGATAACATTGTTGGAATGTTTTCACAGAAAACTTGGGGACAGTTTTGGTGCTACTAATCAAGCCTTCTTGAAATGGTGTGTGTGTGTATGTCTTTTGGGGAGTGTAGCATGAGCGAGGTAGAGGGTGAAGTAGGGGGTAAGGACAGAGAAGGATGCCTAGCATGACTAGAGAGAGAGAGAGGTGACACCTGCATGCAGAGCTGCCTCACGTGGACCTGCTTTTATGGGAGCAATGAGGAGTCAGAGAATCATACTGACAGAGAGAGAGAGAAAAAAAAAAAGAGAGAGAGAAAGGGAGAGGGAGGAAAAAAAGAGAGAGAGGGTAAGACAGTCCCCCTTCAGGCAGTCCCATATAGACTCCCATCACTCGCTGAGCTGGGAAATGGACCCAGGGAGCGACAGAGCAGAAATAACAACGCAGAGAAAGAGAGAAAGAGAGAGAAAGAGAGAGAGAGAGAGAGAAAGAACTAAGATCCTCTCGTGAGCTCATCCCCTCATGCCCTCCTGGGGTTCCTCTCTATCGCTCTCTCTCTACAATACTGTGCCGCACTCTGGCGTTCTCTCTCACACTCTTTGGAAGCTCCCTTACTTGCACATCTTTGCCCCCCTGGAGGGATGTGCAGGATCAGGGTAGGCCATCACTGGAGAGGGGATGCAGTTTGTCTCTGGATGTGTGCATGTGTGCTTCTCTCTCTCTCTCTCTCTCTCTCTGTCTCTCTCTGTTTATACATGTGTGTTCCTAGTGGCCTGATATGAATTAAAGCTGATATCATCCTGACTAACATCCATTAGCTAAAGTAGAAAAAGAGTTGCTCTTAACATCCCAATTGCCTCAGTCATGCTGCCTGTCATTGATGCAATGATATTACCATTTTATTAAGGTGGTAATGGTTTTGGGGACGACAACAACAGCATTACCTAACAGTCTGAAAGATCAGTGCAATCATCAAGGTAAAAGGTGAAAGTGATGAATATTTAGACGCTTATGCAAAGCAAAGCTAAATGATTTTTCCAAAGCTTTTTTGATTAAAAAATGGTTGTCAGTTCACTCATGCGGAGTCCTAAAACTGTGTTGTTGACTCTGAAGCACCCCTCACGGGAGACGTGTATCAGAAGACATGAAGTCTAAATGGGACGACTCATTTCTCTTGGCCCACTTTTCTCTCGCTTCTCGTTTTGGATGTTTTCCTCTCTCTAAGGATGGCTGGCTGAAAGGTGTTTAATGGATGTGCCACGGGGCGCGGCGTGGCATCGGGCCTGGCACCCTGTCACTGTGATGGGAGCTGACGGAATGGAGCCGGGCGCGGGGCCAACCTCTGTGCCAGGTCAGGGGAGGTGATAGAGCCTGTCACCGTGCGCTAGCTTCACCTGACACACTCAGGGGGTAGGCAGCCCTCTCTCCCTTTCGCTTTCTTTGCTCTTCTCCTTCCTCTCTCTCTCTCTCTCTCTCTCTCTCTCTCTCTCTCTCTCAAACACACACACACACAAGCTTACACACACAGAAACACACACAGTCACACTTGAAAAAGCACATACAGCATATTTCACTTTTTGCCCTTTCTGGCTCCAAAGTCTGCAACTGAAGAGGTAAACACTGAAGACCTATCGAACAGCAGCAGTCACAGATACATCCTCTTCTCAGTGACCTCCGTGAGCCTGGCATCCTCCTGGGAGAGGAATTCTAATGCATCTCCATGCAGTAATGGAGGCCGGCTGAATGACTTCCTGTGCACCAAAAGGTCACCAGCTCCAATCCCAAATAGAAGCTTCTAGATACAGCTTCTGACCTCTTTCCAGCCAAACAGGGTTAGCGAGAAACCATCCAATTCTATTAATGGGACTTGTGAGGTGGAGGGTGGAGGATGGGACACTCTAGGCAGCAATAAAAATGTGAAGAAAGAAAAAAACACACACTACAGGATCTAGAGAGACATTAGGTCCAAGTTCATCACCATGGATACGCAGGCAAGGGACCACCCACACGGCGGCCATTTAATATGCACTTGCCTCAGGTGATTATGGGAAATACAAGAAAGCACTTGGCAGACGAGAGCAGAGGAGCATGACAATGCAGAAGACAAGACTTTCAACCCTTCAATGACAAGACAAAAGATATCTTTCTGTCACACACACACACACATACACAGAGACAAACAAACAAAATGGACTCCAGAGAATAATCTTAAACATTACCACTGCATCCTAGTAAGTCAATTTCAGCACAGAATACAGATGGCAAGCTTTCAATTATGTAGTCTTAAGCACAAATGTATATTGAATATGGATATATCCGTGTACACACACACACACACACACCACACACTGTTGGCAGAGCTCCTGGTGAGTACCTCATTTGTTGGGTGGGCAGTGTTGAGAATGCCAGCACACAGGAGGCAGGAGAGAAAAACAAAGCAGCAGAAGTAGCACACACACACACACACACACACACACACACACACACACACACACTCACACAGGGACGCCACAGACTGGGTGGCTGTTCCATTGGAACATGGCGCTTTGGGCTCTGTCCCGCCACCACCCCACCGCCGCCAACCTCCTCGCCACCCTCCCACCCCGCTGCGTCTGACTCCAGCAGGCTGGACAGACTCTGACTGGCTCTGTCTGAGACGTGACGCACCTCCCTTAGTCTCTCGCCCCTGTCTCGCCTGCTTGCTCGGTCTCACACACACAAACTCTCTCTATCTCTCTGTCACACACACACATACACAGGCACATAGACACACACAGATACACACATACACACACGGAGCAAGAGACAGACGCACAGGCACACACATACACAAATGAAGACGCACTCACACAAACATACGCACATGCACACATACACACACTATTCTCTCTTGAAAATTTCCACTTCACCCTCATCCCCCTCATATTTTCCACTGTGTCTCTCTCTCCCATTCCAGCTCATCTGCCTCCCTCCATCCCCCCAGAGTGTGTCTCCCCCCCTCCCCTCCCCCCCCATTTTGTTATTCAGTTCTCATTTGTTCCCATTTTCTCCTGGGGGAGGTTGTCACTGAAGGGTCCTGAGGAGGTGAAAGTGGACTGACAGGACAATGTTCCAGGGTGTTGGTGGTGGTGGTGGAGGTGGAGATGGAGTAGGAGATGGTGGTTGTGGGGGGGGGGGGGGGGCGAGCTGATGTCGACAGAATGTGAATCTGTCTTGGGTTGCCAAGGTACACACACTTGCAGAAAGATGAAGAGAGAACTAGAGAGGAGTCAGGATGGGGGGGTTGAGGGAGTGGGGTGGGGTGGGGTGTGGAGGAGGGTGATACTATATCAGAGGTGATTGGGTGCACAATGAGCGATGGAGAAGTCTTAAGCGTTTAGATGCGAGATCTTTATCTGCTGTGAAACGGAGTCAGCCGATGATGAATCCTCCAAGGTCACGCTGTCTAGCGTAGCTCCATTGAGCTCCTCAGTGCTTGTGTGGCTGCTGACTCTATATGAAGTCTCTCGGAGAGGACGTGTTGGCCTGCCCCTGAGACATAACACTTGACCATGCATTGCATTCGCACACACATCTGCAAGAGCAGGTGATTTATCAGAGCGGGACCGGAGCCTTGTGTTTAAACTCGCTCCCCTGCCGATTCTGTTTACAGTGTTTCCTCTTTGGTCAGGGGAAAAGGAGGCCTGCGAATCGCCAGTGCGGCCGAGGCAGACTGCCACGCGATCTGATTGGACATCTGTTCGGGGGGGAAGGGGAGGGCGGGGCACACATCCAGGCAGTGACCAAGGTTACTAATGAAAATTCCATCATGGATCTAATGATTTCATTGTTTGGGGGCTTTGGGTATCCCATTGGTGAACTGACTCTTCAGCATGGGGGGGGGTCAGTGAGCCCATGCCGGAGGGGGCCCAGGTCTGGGCCAGAGGCACTCCAGAGTGAACCCTTTATATAGGGCACCTCTCTCAGGGTCACTTTCAGAAACACATGGAGTATCCGCAGCCAAGCTGCGTGGGTTTGCAAAAGACTCCCACTTGAGCAGATCGAAGGCCAGATGGCTACGGCGCTCGGCAGAAATTACCACTGTGCCATGGCAAACATTTTCTGGTTGCTTGAAACAAGCCTTAGCCTTCATTTTGGGCTCTTGTCTCCTTACATGCAATTTCTCCCCTGCAATTCTGTAACCACTACATGACTGATTTATTTTATTTTCACATTGTCACCAGTCCAATATATCGTGGGTTATGATAAACACTGGGACATCTCTGCGATGTCAAACAAGATTGACACACACATGCTGTCTGGAGTTACACACGCATACACTGCTCATAATAATCTGATGGATTGTAAAGATGGATTACCACGGGTTTATACTGGTGGAAATGCTTTTTAGGGTCTGTCTGTGCGACCAGGTCTAGCCAATCATAGCACTTCCCCAGTGCTGACCTCCTTCCCAAATAAATAAATAAAATTAATAAATAACCCTCAATCTCTTTAACACAGCTGCCATCACGCTGACCTATCAAAGGCCCTCAAATATAAAAATCTTAATCCTCAACATGTTTATAGGTTTAAATATTTGAAACAATCAGGGCAACCCGAAAAGTAACACAATTTGTGCAGACATGAAGAGCTTTTCCTAAAGAGGGCCAAACAGTTTCAGCACAGGGGGATCACAGTCCTCCCTCCACCCCAACGCAGCCTAGCTCAGCCCAGCCCAGCCCAGCCTCCACTCCTTGGACAGGAGATGGATGGCACTCCACAGGTCTGTGACAGGTACTCCAGAGGTCAGTGAGTTCAATTGCACCTTATGGGGTCATTAGAGCAGGAAGTGGACCTTAAGACTGCTCGTCTCGGGTCTGTGACCGGCCTCTGATACGCTAGCCGTCCCTCAGGAGTTGCGCTCCACGCAGGATTGGTCGATCTGAGGTAATGGCTGCTGTAACCACTGACTTGCACGAAAGATTAAATCCCGCCCCAAGATTAATGTCAGACTAGGTCCTGTGGCAAGCAAAGTCGAACATGGCTGGGAAACCACACGGTGATTTGTCAAATACATCACTACTGTGTCCACACATCCCCCACCATGGAGAGTACTAGTAGTACGCAACGCCTCTCTCATATCAAGACGAATGAGGGCTTGGGTTAACAGAGAGGGCGGGTCAGGGTAACGCCAGTGGAGGTCCATCCGTTTCCCCTGTGCTCATGGCAGGTGCAGTGAATGTGTCTCTAATGGCGCAAGGCGGCTTCCTTACTGTGAGCTGGAGCAAACGGTGACCCAGTCGATGGCCATCAACAAATGCTATAATTTCTAGTGACGCCACGATATACTGAATGCTGCTCCCCCCAACCCACGCAGAGGCGCCACACTGAAGGCTAAGCCTAGCATTACTCAGCCTGTATACTGGCCATAGAAGGAAATATATTGATATAAATATAGTGATATTAAACTGACCACTGCAGTCTTCTCTAAACTCAAAATGAGTATACTATCAATTTTTCGGACTAACTTTCACCCTTTATGGTTGAATTTTAAAACTGCCTTGATTGTTCCAGGAACTCTGCAGGGAGACTCTCTGGGCTGGAAGACCGCGTTGCGGTCTTTCGTTGTGAATCTCGGCTCGGCTCTGTGTAAACATATGGTGTGTATAAAAAGCTCCAGCGAGCACAGCCCCACTGTCACGATTTGAATTCTGGGCAGACTGTGAACAAATGGTGCTCAAGAATCAGACTCAGTTGGCAAAAGAAGCCCGCAGGGTAGGACGGAAAAGAAAGGGGGGAGAGGGAGAAAGACAGACAGTGCGTGTGTGTGTGTGTGTGTGAGAGAAGGCTGGTTGGTTTAAATTGAGCGTGCTAACACAAACAAAGCCGGCTGTGCAGTAGTCTATGTGACAATGTGTAAAAGTGTGCAGTTGTTGAGGGAACTGTGAAGCTACATACAATATACCAGTGTGCATTCAATCCGGGCATGCACATATGTGTTTTCTGTACAGCATAATTTGCTACAACTCATGCATGCATGTGTGTATATGTGTGTGTGTGTGTGTGTCTCTGTGTGTGTTTGTGTGTGTGCATATACAATTCATGTAAAGTGACAGATTCTCTATGTTTCCATAAATGCTGAAACAACTGTATGTGCAGCGTGCATGTACTGTACATGTATGTGTATGCTGTATGCGTGTGCACACATGCATATATAAACACAGTATACAACAATTCGGCTTGGGACGAGGCGCGTTCTGCGTATCACCAGGACGCGACATACCATGGGTGCCTCTTCACAGCTAATAATCGCTCCACATTTTCCATTGAGCTGACCGTTGTGAACGTTCCATCCGTTCAAGCCGTTGATTCGCTTTATTCAGATCAGCCCACACATGGCTGATGTGACCGTTCCCTTCATTCAAAGCAAGAGAGCAGCGGTTTTCAAAGCATCGCATTTGGCAGTTCTCTCTAGAGAAAACATCTTAATGCAGCAGTGCGAATGTGGAGCTTGGCATTTGGCATACAGACAAGCAAGCAGGCGTAAAAGCACAATATAGCCGCACTCAATTAACTGTTGCGTTGGTTGCTTGGAAACGGGAGACACAAAACTAAGCTTGGAACTATTTCGGGGGGCGGAGGATGAACAAACAGAAATGAAAACTAAAGAGAATACAATTTCATGTCTTAAAACTTTGTTAGTTAGCAATGGAACTGTTGTATAAAAGCAATATAACACTTGTGGTCATGAGGTTAATGGACATCCTCATGGGTGTGCTTACCTGCAGCACTCAGCCGTCGGCTTCGAGCCTTTGGCTGAATCACACCCGTGAGGATATCCACCAACAACCCCTCTCCGACTCGTGTTATATTGCTTAAATAAAGCATCTATAGCACTTTGGTTGAAATGGCTGAGACTGCTCTATCCTCCACATGTGGTCCTATACCCTCCCAGGGAGCAGGGGGAAACCGTCTTCCCCTGAGCCTCACCTCAGTCTGTGAGTGAATTATGACAAGGTGGGGTTTGTGGAGTGTGGGGGTGGGAGGTAGAGCGAGAGAGAGAGAGAGAGAGAGAGAGAGAGAGAGAGCGAGAGAAGGTGAGATTTCCCCTGTGTGTCGCCAGCTGAGATGTCGGGGTGTGGCGAGCCCACATGCGGTGGCCTTTCATTTCAAAGCCCTTTAGGAGCGATGATGCTCAGAGTCAAGGTGGATGTTAAAAAAGGCGCGGGATAAAAGAGAACAGGGGACCAGCGGGGGAGAGCGAGGGTAGGGGGGTGGGAGGCAGAAGAGGGTTGGGGCAGCCCCTGGATCGCTCTGAAGCCTTTTTAATATTCCACTCAAACCCTGCACCAAAGCAAAAAGACATTTCCCCGCTGCATCCTGCTAAAAAAGATCTCGCCATTAGCAAAGGGGCTTCTTTTATTCCTTCTTTATCTCTGTATCCCTCGCTCCAGTGCAGAGAAATGTGGGCACTGACCGACTGAGAACACTAACAGTCAACTGACCAAACAGTCCGAGAGGGCCACTCATCAGAAGACATGTTATTATTTTTTTTATTCCAGAAAAGTCAGGAATGCAGACTGTGGAATAAATGCTTCTCCCTTCAGCCACCTCCAGCTCTCGCAGTCGGCAGGCAGAATGCTGACGCTATCTGAAACTGCCTCCGATGCCTGGAGCGCTTGGATTCCCATGAAAAGCTTTCTACCTCACCAGAAAACCCATAAAATGCCACACGTCAGAGGCTAAACCAACTCCTCTCTAAGAAACACTGAAGGAAAAAGTTCTCTGCATTATCCATCTAAAGAGGCAAGAAACCCAGTTTTCTACCCCCGCCCCCCCCAACAATAAAGTTGTCACTGCATGCATGTACTACTAATATCCACTCACTAATCAATTCACACACAGGAAATAGGGTCATTTTTCAACAAGCTGGTCTCCAGGACTAGGCTCCATGTGGCTAATTAGCTTGGTCCTGGCAGGTCCAGTGCACCATCCCTCCTTCTCTCCATCTCATTCCCTCTATCCCTCTCTTTTTCACTCTCTCCTTTCCCATTGGATCTTGGGGCCTGAATAATGTCTCTGAGTTTAGCTGTGCTCCTCATAGCTCAGTACTGCTCCTGGCATAGAGGTGTTTTCAACAGCAAAGGCCAGACTGATGGTTGAGAGGAATGGGGGGAGAGAGAGAGAGAGAGAGAGAGATAGACAGACAGACAGACAGACAGATAGAAGAAGGGATTCCCTCTTCCCATAACCCAGAGCTGGAGGGATGTAGTAGAGAAGAGTGCAGAGTGAGTGAATGAAGGGAGAGATAGACAATTAAGCATTGAAAGGAGAAGGAATGTGAGATACAGATGGAGGAAAAGAAGAATGAGCAGAATGAAAGGACAAAGAAAAGGGTAAGGACGAGTGCACTAATGACCAACGTTGCACAAGTGCGGCTAGCCCGTCAGACCCCACAAAACTCTTAATGAGCCACATGGCACCGAAGCACAGCGGTCACCATGGGAACAGCCCACAGCGAGTGGGAGAAGCTTCTAGAACTTGCTTCTATCGGTTTATAACGCTTGCTACACAGCCTTTCAAACTCAACTACACTCCCTCTCAGAAGTAACCTCACCTCAGCTGTACAAAACCTGCAATGAACCTGGACCACTGCTGTTAGATAAAGGTAAAAACATGATCCCGCCCTGGTAAATGGCACTACATGTTGGTAATGATTACTGTATCAGTACAAGGTCACTTTGAACCTTTTTGGGACTGACATGGGCAAATTCTGAAAAATATGGGTTTACGACAGTGTATGAGTGTGGCTTCTGTGTTCTTTGTTCAGTGTCTTTAGTGAATGAAAGCAGGTTCTGTTTCAGTTCCCAGTTTCACTGCAGTTCCCACATTCAGGGACGTTTTGGATCAAAGATGACCTCAAATGACAAAAATCATCTCCTGTCATTAGTTGTCATGGCAGCTAATGGTCAATAACAGCAACATGTTGCCTCTATCTGTAATTGTCCTGGCAATACTCTTGTCAGAGACTCCATAAATAACATCCAGTGCTCTGAGAACTATCAGGATTATTACAGGTACTTTCACTGGTGCTGCGGCCCAGTTGCACTATTGTAAACAATCCACCATGGGTGTATGATTATGCTAAGCCTATATTCAAATGGTCTAGAACCATTGTATGTTGTTGACATGCTATGCCCATACACCCCAACGCAATCCTTAAGGTCTGCCTCACAGACACTTCAAGGCTACTCAACAGTCTACCAATTGAACTGAAATCCACAACATCTGTGAGGGGTTTTAAATCTTCACTTATAACACACCTGTACCGGCTTGCATTTGGCAGCCACTGATTCTGCATGTGATTTCTGGATGGAGGTCTCATCCTCCTTGTACTGTGTCACTGTCTTTGTCACTGTTATTTGCCTTTAGATGTTCTTTGTAGCTGAAACTTCATGTCTTATTATTATTATTATTATTATAATAATTATTATTATTATTATTATTATTATTTTTGTTATTATCACCTTATTTTATTTTTCATTTTCCTTCATACACTTACTGTAAAGCACTTTGGTTGTAAATGTGCTATACAAACAAACTTAACTTACTTACTTACTATTTAGTCCTTGTATATAGCCCTAGATAGGAAGGCAGCCAAATTTAATACTGAGGAGTTAGAGGAGTAGTCAGAGTGAGATGTGAGGGGAAATATTCACTTCAACAAGGGAAGTGTGGGATGGTTCCCCTCTCCTGTGAAGCGTGTGTCGGGGGCCCCGTAGAGTCCGCTGCATGCATGGCGAGACAGTGTAATCAGTGGATTGGATCGCGCCACTGCCAATACAGATTTGCTTTCCCGCTCCTCATTGATCCCCACACTGATGGATGATGGGAAAGCTCGGGGGCCCCCGCCCATCCTCCAGGTCCCCTCACTACACAGTAAGAGCGCGGTGCTGAGGTGGCGAGGCAGCACAGAGGTCTCCTCAATACCACAGCAGACATTCATCACATCTAATTCACACACATTGCCAACCTGTCTTTGGAAGAGGCGTTTTTGCTGCTGCCTCAACTGTTTATTGCTTGTTATCACCAACTTGGCTTCGTCCTCAGTGCTTCCATTCATTTCCGTTCAGATGATTGCCTTCACTCTCTCTTATTTATTTCCTGTGAGTTCACAGTTGATGTTTCTGTACAGGAAAGCATCAGTGGCTTATTTTAGCTTTAGGTCGGATAAAAAGTGAGGCGGGGGCGTGACCCACCGTTCCTGCTGCCCGTGTCCCATGTCCCAGAATGCACAGCTGCAGTGGATGCAGCTGTGAAAGGTCAGACTGCCATGGGGGGGTAGAGGGTGGGGAAGGAGAGCAAGAGAGAAGGGGTGGGGTGGGGGTGGGGGGGGGGGGGGTAGAGGAAATAATCTCTCAATATCTCCCTGGAGAGAGAAGCAGGGGGGATTAAAGCGGCGCGGAGCGGGACGGAACGCTGAGCACCATGGGAGCCTCTGGGGCTTTTTATTAAATGTGAGCCTGAGTGTGGAAAAGCCAGGTGGCCTCTTACTGTAAACCTCATAACATAAACGCACACACCACCACTCCATGCAATAATCTCTGTCTCTCTCTCTCTCTCTCTCTTCCTCTTTGTGGTGATGTCATGCTTTCACCTTCTCTTCCTCCTCTCTCATAACGGTTCCTTTCTAGTTTTCAAACAGTGGTTGGTGCTTTTACGGTAAATCAGTATTTCTGTTTTCAGTTTAATTGCCAACGTAGCAAAAGGTGAACTGCTGCTATTTTTACTGTACTGAAACAGGAAATGGGTTTTGAAAACTGCCAACAACCTGTTCAAAAGCAAAACCATCCACCACACAACACCTCCCACTATCCTTCACTCGACCCTAAAATACCTCGACTAACAGCTCCGCTTGGGCAGCTGGGGTGAGGTTGGGTGGGGATCATCCTGCCCGAGTGGGAGAGACAGTTGGCATGTCAGAGCGCCGACCTCAGGAGAGCTCCGAGCCCATATATGGGTGAATGATAAAGCCCCACGTCTGCTTCCAATCTGGCAACCATCAGGGACTGTTACTCTACTCACCCGCTCATGTTAGTATGCCAGCTATATCTCTACAGACACACACACACACACACACACACACACACACACACACATTACCCTCACCTACCACTCTTCCCATCATTTCCTCAGCTAGCTACATCTTTCTTCTCTCTCTTTTCAGCACATTTCCATACTCTTCTTTCTTTTCTACCTCTTTGCCTTTCGATATGCTTCTGTACTCGTTCCCTGCCTGCTTGTTTTTCCCTCTCTCCTTCTTAACCTTCTCTTCTCAGCTTTCTCTCCTCTCCTCCCCCAAAACTCAGCAGCAGATTCTCGTTACTGCACCTCACAGCTCTCTCTCTCTCTCTCTCCTCTCACTCATCAACCCCCTGCTGCAACTACCATTCCAGCCCCATCTACAATTCTCCATTTCACTCTCTCTCTCTTTTTTTCTCTCTCTCTCTCTCTCTCTCTCACCCCCCTCTCTGTTTTTGTCTGTTCTCTCTCTGTCTCTCTCTCTCTTTCTTCTGTCATCCAAGTCAAACTCCATTTTACTTCCTATTCCCCCTGATTCTCTCATCCTCTCTCTCTACTTCTCCCTCCCTTCATCTCTCACTCCCCAAACATACATGTATAGCACATGCAAAGTGCTTTCTTCTCATCCCCACTCCTCCATTCTGTTTAACTTCTCTCTCTCCCTCCCTCCATCTCTCTCTCCCCACACATATAGTACATGCAAAGTGCTTTCCTCTCATTCCTCCTCCATTCTATTCTCTCTCTCTCTCTCTCTCTCTCTCTCCTAATGTACTGCTCTACTGCTCTCTTTTCCTACAGCCCTACTCTTGTTCCTCTCCTAATTCTACATCTGCTCCCTCCCAACACAGCTGGCTATGTCACCCCTCCAGCACCCTTCACCCTCTGAGTTACCTCTCTGCCAACACACACACACACACACACACACACACACACACACACACACACACACACACACACACACACACATACAGTTGAGTAGAGTGTCAGTGTCACCAGTCCATCCCTACGGGAGAGCTCATTAAAGTCCTGCCTACAGGGCCTCTGTACTACCCTACTGGACCGGCTGACACCTCAACACACACACGCACGCACGCACACACACACACACACACACACACAGGACAAGGTGGTAATGAAACACCAGGGAAAAAGCAGACACAAACATCTGCGTACACACACTGTAAAAACAAACATCTTTTTAAACATTAGACACATGCACACACACAGACCCACAAACACACACGCGCGTACGCACCAATAAACAACAAGCAGAGAATATTTGCAGTCATGAAGACTTGACAGCAGGCCTCTTATTAGCCCTGAGGTAGAGATATGTCTGTGAAGTGATGGTTCCCAGCCCCTGTTGTGTCTGTGGAACACACACACGCGCACACACACACACACAGAGAAACAGACACACTTTCCCAGCCAAACCACATCTGACAGGAACGACAAAGCCCAGCCCAGCAGGCCTCTGGGATATCTCCTCCACCAGGGCCCTGATCAGTGGGATATTTGGGTTTAAAATTAGAGGGGAACATACTGTTCTGCTGGGCTCTCTGACCCCCTGTGTGTTTGTAAATCTGTGTGTATACGAGTACATTTGTGTGTGTGTGTGTGTGTGTGTTTGTGTGTGTGTGTGTGTTTAGCCATGCTAAGGCCAGGACGGTGGATGAACCCTTTTGATCCTCCTCCCAAGGCGCTCCTCTCCTCCCAAGTGAATGAGCGAAGTGGGCTAAGTAAGTACACAAGCATGTGTGTGTGTGTGTGTGTGTGTTGGTCTGCATTCTGTGCGTGTTTGTGTGCGTTAAGGGCCTGCGTGCTTGCGCATATCACTGTGGGATCATGAAGGAGTTCCTCGGAGAGAGAGAGAGAGAGAGAGAGAGCGAGAGGGGCCACAGTTCATTACGGCCGCAGAGCACACATCCACAGCGCTGGAATGCAAGGTCAGGTCTCTCCCGGCCCGACCCCGAGTAAACACACAGGCCTGTTTGCATAAGACGAGGCCCATCTTAAACCTGCCGCGGCCTCGACGCAGCGGCCGCATTGGCAAGCTGCTACTGGCTGCTACGGGGGTGAACAAGGACACACTGTTGAGGAACTGTCCTTGGTGCCACTTCAGCTGAGCGCCATTACACAAACGGGACATTTGTTTGTTTCTCTCTCTCTCTCTCTCTCTCTCTCTCTCTCACTTTATCTCCCTGTCTCCCTCTTTTCTCTGAAATGCAGCTTTCTGTTGATGGTATATGAAGGCTGCTATTGTTTGGTGGCTTGAAAGCATCACTGGCTTCATATGCGGTGCAGTGGCACACTGGTAGCCCTTCCACACACCCACCCACGCACACACACACAAAAGATTTCAGACTTCTCAGCGTTCTCTCTTTTTTTTGCAACTCTCAGTTTCTCTCCCGCCTGTCTTCTTAAGACCCAGTTACTGCCAAAAAAGTCAAAGGAATGCACTCTTTCCCTCTTTCAGCCTATAAAAGATAGTTTCAGAGTAGTTCTCTCCATCTCACTCTGTCCCTTCCTTCTCTCATCCCTCTCTCTCTCTCTCTCCATCTCTGTGCTCTCTCTCTCGTGTACACAGCGGGGAGGCAGTGGGTCTCCAGGCTTCTGTGTTGAGGACCCCTCATCAGAGGAGACACAAGATCTGAGTGCTCTGACCAGCGGCTAATCTACTGTCAGTTCGTGCTGCAGTACTTGGCCCTAACCTAGTTGGACGGCCCGTGCCTCTCTCACACGGTCATATACACACACACACACACACACGCGAACACACGCAAATGGATGAAAAACTGAGTCAGAGTTGAACAGAGGATTCCACAGTGCGTTGGCGACCAGGGTCATCCTCTCACTGGGTGAAACGTGAGTTACTATGTTAGTCTGTGGTGTGTGTGTGTGTGTGTGAGACTTTAAGTGTGAATCCTTCTTGATGTGACTATCGTTTCCTCTCCTCTCGCACACACCCCGAGCCCCCAGCAGGAGAGATGAAGAGAGCAGAGAGAAGTGAGGAGAAGGAAGGAAAAGAGGAGGAGGAGAAGAGATGGACAGATAGGGCTGGCGAGGGAGTGTGGGGGGGAGCGTGGGAGGACATGAGTGCATTCATTATTTCTGACATGTAGGCAAATATTAAAGGTTATGGGAAAACAACATCGAACTCGACAGAACTCGACAGGAAAATAGCAACAATATACACCAAGAATATACAGAGTGGAGGCAGATAGAAATAAAATATACTGTTCACATAAACACATACATTTGGGAGTAAAGCATTCTCATCGTCTTTTCCATAAGCAAAATTCACATTGCACATACACATGCATAAACACAGGACACACATACACACGCACGCACACACACGCACACACACACACTGCTGTTCTTTCTTGCCATCTTCTCCCTACAGACGTCTCTGAGCAAACAGACAGCCATAAGCGGTGGGACACAAAAGAGAAACACAAACTGAGTGACGCAGCCACAGTCTAAGAAAACATGAAAAGGCTCTTCTCCTTGGGCAAACACACACACACACACACACACACGCACACACACACACACACACACACGCACAGCATTCCTCTTCTCTTCTCCCTGGCTCTTAGAGAATGCTTTGCAGTCTGACTGACATATTTCATCGCAGAGCCGCGTTGTCCCCGCTCTCTGCATCACTCAGAGATAGCCTTGAGTCTCCGAGACCTTTGGGAGAGATAAGGCAGGTCACGCCGAATGAGAGAATGATGGAGGTGGAGAGAGAGGAGGATGGAGTGAGAAAATTAGAGTGGGGGTTTCCTACAGGGGGGGCCTTTGTTTGGTTCATTCAATGGCAGACGACAGCACCGATAATCTCTCTTGGCATTTCACTTTTTGACTCGTTCTTTCATGGCTGCCTCTGCTCATCTTCCCCATTATGTCTCAGTTGTGCTCTCTCTCTCCCTCTCTTTTTTCTCTCTCTCTCTCCCTCTCTATCTTCCTTTCACACTCTCTGTTCCCCAATTGTATTGGTCCTTCTCTCTGTTATTATTATAATCCCCTCCCACTCTGCGTGTTATTTTCTTAGTGTACTTATTTACTTCTCTCTCTCTGTCTCCATTTCTCTCTCTCTCTCTCTCTCCCCCTCTCTCTCTCTCTCTCTCTCTGTTGTTCTCGCTCCCTGTTTCCCTCTTGTGTGTCCTGCTTTGTATCTGGTAGAAAAAAAGGCCTGCCACCCACTCCCTCATCTCAGCATCAGTGCACATTTCAAAATGTCAGGTCCACCATGAAGACGCTTCTCTCTTCCCCTCCCCACAACTAATGGTCTTCACATGCGTGCGCACACAAACAAACACATACACGCACGTGCACACACAAACACACACAGACTCACACACACACACACTCAAGCACACTTCTCTTCGATACATATGTGCACATAAATATACACCTTCTTTCTCAAACATGAGGCTCACACATTCATGCCCTCTGGTAAAAATACAGTGTGAGAGAAACTACATTTTTCATTCGCAGTAGCACGCCCGCATACAAACACACACACACACACACTCACACACACACACTCACACACATACACACACACACGCTCTCTCACACACACACAAACTCTCTCTCACACACACACACACACACACACACACACAGATTTAGCTTAAAAAAAACCATCTGCAGGCATTAAGATGAACTGGTCCTTCCTCCCTATTCCAAACGGAGTGACTCACGCCTATCACTGCCATCCTCCACTCCTTAGTCAGGAGGTGTGCCGCTACCGCTACCGCTCCAGCTTCTCACTGCCACGGCCTTATCACAAACACATACCTGACATACCACACACACACACACACACACACGCACACATAGGGGTCTGTTAAGGCTTCACACTTGAGAAAAAGCCTTAGCCTTGAGTCCCACACTACTGGGCTACGTGTAAGAGTGAATACTCTATGCTTCAACTCTCAATAGTTACATGCTGTGAGATGGCGATGGATGTAATTTATCATTTCATGTTGGTTTCTGATGGTACCTCAGATGTTTTAAACCGGACCCTATCTTTCGCGTCCTTTTTTGGCTTCTGCCGAGCCCTTCGAAGGGCCTTCTGGTATGGGCCATTTGGTAGTCTGTGTGGTTTGAGACGGTACCTTTCATATTTATACACATGCATTTTTCGTTTAATCAAAGTGTTCAGGGCTGCCGGTGTAATGTGTGTGAATAGACTCTGGAGGCGAAGGTATTCCACCAAATAAACCCAAGATAGACTAAATGCTTTTTGAATGGCATCTATCTCAGAGCTTAATCTAAAGGAGCATGGGAGAGCTAACTTGCTATGGGTTTAGACGGCGTCTCGCCGAGCTGCTGTGTACTCAGTGTCAACTGTCGGACATGTTTCTCCATCCTGTCAGGGTCTTTCCGAATCTACGGTGAGTCATTGCTTCCCAGCGGCCCAGTGCACTCTGGGATATCTTTGGTCTGATGGATTTGGGGGCAGTGGAAAGATAACCCCGGCTCTTCTTTCTTCCGCTAGAGCAACTGCGCTTAACCCTGTGACATTAACGATGAACTCGCCTCAACTCTTCAGCACACACACACACACACACACACACACGCACACACACATATACACGCACACACAGACACACACACGCACAATTAACAAAATCTGAGAACAGGGCTGTGAGAACACCAATTAAAAATGTGCAAGCGTCTGAGGTCACACCTGCCTGTTCCTCCACCACACGTGAGAACATGCCATACACCAATGCACTGAGGTGCCAATGTGGAGAGAGAGAGTGACAGAGAGAGAAAGAGAGGGAAGAATATAAGATGTAAATCACAAAGAGCTGTTTACAGGCATGACTCCTTCATCTTAACATCAAAAAGACTTGCAATGCCCGCAATTTTTCTCTCAGACAAACGTGTTTCATGTAGGAGATGAAAATAGGCTCAAGAAGTTGATTTGCCTGCTGCTGCATGAAAGCCTACCTGCCTCAAAGAGGAGACGGCCCTAAACAACAATCCTGTGAAATTAGCTGAACAAACTCAGGCTCAATGGAGCATAAAAAACCCAGCAAAGTCAATCACCCAGTCTGATTTCATAGGCAGTGAGAATGTGATTCATGCACGTTGACATACAGCCACACCTTTCTACCCCCGCGGGGTTCACACTGTCAAGTTACTGCACACTAAGCCGTGAAGACGACTTAAAAGCACACCTACAGCTAGGCACACCAGGGGTCACAGGATTCGTCACCACCTTCCAAATGACCAGGTACTTTATCCTAACCAACACACACACACATTCGCCTAGAGAGAGACTAGGTGTGTGTGTGTGTGTGTGTGTGTGTGTCAAAGGAGGCTAATCCTCTTTCCATTAGCCTCCTGCTCCTCCTAGCCTCCTTAGCTTCATGACTGCTCTGCACCATACGGGTGCCAACAGGTGCCCACGTCATCCGAGTTGTAGGGGCTCAGTGCTGGCCTTTGGAGGAGGGACGAGCGTGAGAGAGCTGGAGGCTTCCTGCAGGGTGGCAGGTGAAGCGACAGACTTGACACGGAAAGGACAGAGGAGAGGAGAAAGGAAGGACAGAAGGAGGAGCCGAGGGGAGGAAAGGAAGGAGAGAGAGAGAGAGAGAGAGAGAGAGCGAGAGAAAGAGAGAGCAGTGAAACGTGCAAACCTGTAATTGCTCCAGGTCTGCGGACAGAATTGTCACCCTGACACATACACATACACATACATGAGTGCGCACACACACACACACACACACACACACGCACACTCACACGCACTTACACAATCAATCACTCCTTCACACATGGACACAGTACACATGGCCAACCTATGGATGTGTGGATATGTAAGTGTGTGTGTTTATGTGTGTGTGTGTGTGTTGCACGTGTGTGTGTATGTCCTCCATGACATACTGCCTGCGGGGGTTTGTGTCTGTGCGCTCTTGACTTTCGATGGGAAGCTGTAGGGGACCAGCCTGTCAAACGGAGTTACCAAAATGCCTATTTGTTTTTTTTGGGAGGCTTGGGTGGCCAGGGAGTGAAAGAGAGGGGGAGGGAGAAAGAAAGAAAAAGCGAAGGATAGAATAAGAGAAAGAAAGTGGGTAGGAGGAATGGGGGTGGTGGGGGTGGAAGTACCAGCAAATAAGTGCTTCAGCTCCACTTCACCCCTGCAAAACATTCTTGGTGCCGCATACCCGCTGGTGGATGGAAGCAGAGCTGAGAGGATGTCTATTTAAGGAGAAAGAATCTCTGCCTCACACGAGCAAGAGACAAGGACAGAGTCAGAGAGAGAGAGAGGGGGGAAAAGTAAGAATATGGAAACCAGAGACAGAAAGAGGAAGTGGGACGTTTGGGGGGGGGGGTGGGGGGTGCTGACAGAAAGCTGATAAAAATCAACAAAAAGAAAAGAGATACAGAGACAGACAGAAAGACAAGCTTCAGAAATTGAGAGACCAGAGAGAGACAGAGTGAGAGACAGAGAGACAGACTAGAGAGAGGGATAGCGAGAGAGAGAGTGCAGAGAGAAGGAAATCATTTCATCGTTCTGCACACTTGGGGCACAGCCTGGGATATAGTCAATTACACATCAGCTGTAAAAATTAAGGCCGTTCTGCCACATCGCCACTTATCATGACATGGGAAAGACTGGCACAGCTAGTAAACAAGCTCTTTTAGTCAGCCTGGGGCTTGCCAGAGAAACAAACTAGACAATAAAAAAAAGAACATGAGCACTAAACAATATCATCCTCAATCAGATTGATAATAAAAAATATAGGAGTTCTGAGAGACAACTAGACGGACCTTTAGTGCACTAACAATACAAATGCAAAAATGATCCAAAATGACTGCTGTAAACTGTATATAGTAAAACTCTTATTGGGCCCTACTGGTTTTGGATGGGAGACAGACAGATTTGAAACTGAAAACAGATGATTTTCAGTCTTGCTGGTATTTCTTATAAGAGCACAGAGTGGAAAATTTGTGTGTGTCTTCACGGTATTTGAAGAGTAATCCACAGACAGCCCCTCACCTAACATTCTGTGCTCTTGTCCAGTACAATATAATATGAGACACTGAAACACAATGGATGATCCTGGCCAACTGTACAAATCCTTCATTGATCCAGAATGATTCTGCTTGAGATGTTACCCATTAAGATGCATCATAAGGAAGCTTGAGATATCGATCCTCTTGTGATTCTGTGACACAAATTGGAGTGTTCCACAAACAAGCATCCAAGAAGGCATTAAATCTATTTTATGGCACCTCTAGTGCTTGTGAAAGGAGCGGTCTACGTATGACGACAGTCCATTACAAATCCATTACACTGTTAATTGGTCCCAACGCTGAGAGCCCAGAAAACATGTCTGATCAGTCACTTGGGTTTAACCTGCACCAAGCCCCATCAATGGATATCAATGGGGTTCAATCAAGACTGGTCCCTGACACAAGGCCAAGCCAAGCCACTACAAATGGCTTTAGTTATTATGGGCTAATGTAGCCTAAACATTCTGGAGACCAATAATCCTTGTATTTGCATACCATGACATTTTTGCTTGATGATAAAGTATATCAAAATATGTTCAGTGTTACAAAAGAGAAAGCTAGAACACTACATCAGAATCAATGTTGTGACTAAACTTTAGTCTATTAGTACTATGTAACACATCTTTTTCTCCAGATTATAGCTATTCATGGAGCATCTCAAGAAATTTTGTTTCACCCAGTAACAGTACATTCAAACTGAGATTGTCAACAATGTTAGTGTGCATTGTGTTGCTGAAGGTTAGATTGTTATAGTGGCAACACTAGCAGATTAGCTTAAAATACCCACAAGTATTCCCATTGGCAAGAGAAATGTGCCACTCAGCATGGCCTATATTGCTAAACACAACAAATTGACCTGTATTCAGATGTGAGGGAGAGTGTTTTCTTTCAGCCGTACAGGCATTCAGTAGAGTCTTGGATGTATTACTTGAAAGAAACCTAGGTACATCCTCTCCAAAAATGCTTTCTAAGTTGTCATGAGACGACCTATTTAAAGTTTGGGGTTTTGTTGTGGGTTGTGGATGGATGCTTTCAGACGTCTACGTTTTCGTTTGGCCTCTTCTGCTCTTCCTCTCCCTTCTGCGCTGCCGAGAGGAGTTTTGGGTTGCCTGCCCTGATGTAGCCTCAGCCTGGTGACCGACTAGCCTGATTTTACCCCGGACCATGCCGCTCACCGCCACAGAGGGCGCCCTATACCCCCACCAGCACTGATGTCAACGCTAATATGACTTCGCAAACGAGAAAATCGAGGCTGCAAGGCGGCAAAGCTGGGATAGGGGGCAAAAAAACCTCCAAATAGTCATGACATGAGTAATCTGCCTCAACTCGATGACAAAGCTGACAAATCCATGGGAGCTATATGTGTGTGTGTGTGTGTGTGTGTGTGTGTGTGTGTGTGTGAGTGTGGATGTATACTAGTATGCGTGCATCTCCTGCCTCGAAGAGACAGCCAACACAACAGTGTGACATTCAGGAGCGAGAAAGGGTAGAGAGAAAGAGTGAAAGAGAGAGGACAGAAATGGACAGATAAAATGGGAGATAAACAGAGACAGAGAGAGAGAGAAAGAGAGAGAAAATCAAAAACTTGAGCGAAACTGGAGCAGCAGTGTCCCAGTCATTCTGAGGAGACTGAGCAGGGGCCCCTGTCTCTGCGTCTCAGCGTCTTTGCATGGACACCGCGACGGCTCCCTGTCTCCATGCCAACCTCAAATGGAACACGTTCCCTCGCATCACAAACAAATGCACAAATAAATAAATAAATGTACTAAAACCGTTGGAAAACAGAAAAAAAAAAAAACAGATTAGGTTGCACATGTCCACATCTATAAACCTTCAGGACTCCTCTTCAGTGTGTCTAGACCTCTTGCTTCCTCAGTGTGACCACCTGAATGGCCAGTCGCACAGTAACACGGCTAAACCTGATAAATGTCTCCCGCTTTCTCAAAAGGTGATCGTGTGGCTTCACGGATTCTTCTGTGACCTTTCCACCTTTTCCCTCTCTCCGAGGTCAAGCGGACAAACTGCAAAATCAATCCGGCCGTGACATTCCATTACCGGCAGCCTATCTCCGGCAAACACTCGCTCCGGCATTTCAAGGCAAGGGAGCGAGGCCATGACGGCAAAGGGCCTTGGAACACAAAATCCTGTAAAATTCTGCTGTTGATAAGCTCATAAAAGGCCCATTAAAGTACGCTGGAGAGCTACAGGGAGAGGAGACGGATAAATGTGTGTGTGTGTGTGTGTGTGTGTGTGTGTTGCTTTGTGGAATTTTGTGAGGCTGTGTGCGTGTGTTCATGTGTGTGTGTATGTGTGTATGTGTATGTATGAGTCTGTGTTTGTGTATGTGCGTGTGTGTGTGTGTATTTTGTATGTGCAGTTATATGTGGGTGGCTGTGAGTAGCACTGAGGGTGTGAATGCTTTGGGTTTGTGAATGAATGGGCGGAAGTCTTTCTTTCGCCATCCCTCCACATCTCCTTGCCTTTGTCACTCGTCGCTCCAAGATGCCACTCGCTGCCCTGAATGGAGACAGATTGGCTCATTAAAAGCCAGTGTTTACCCAGTCTCAGGTTTCAACAAGCTCTCTACTCCGGCCATCAGTGGAGGAGGGATGGCCAGAGAGAGAGAGAGAGAGAGAGAGAGGGAGGGGGGAGGGAGAGAGAGAGAGAGAGAGAGAGAGAGAGAGAGAGAAAAGGAGCCAGAGACCAACAGGGAGGAGAGAGAAGGAGGGAGAAAGAGAGAGAGAAAACGAGAAGAGATGGCAAGGGAAGAGATCCTCACATTGAGACAGAGAGATAGCGACACAGAAAACTCCTCAAGGACGCTGTGTATGCATGTTTGTGAACATGTGTACGTGCAAATGAGGGAAAGCCTATTTATCACTGTGAATGTGAATGTGTGTGTGTGTGTGTGTGTGTGTGTATGTGTGTCTGTGCAACCAGACAAAACCCTAGCGAATAGAAAGCTCATGCACACAGCAGCAGCACACACAGATCTTGTGTATATCTCCAGAGAGCTGCACCTCAGTCTCTCTTCCTCTCTCTCCATTTTTCTCTTCATTTCTCTCTCTCTCTCTCTCCCTCTCATTCTCTCTCTCTCTCCTGTGTGAGGCTGGTGGCGGCGGTCAGCAGAAACTTTCACAGCTCCGCAGTTACCACAGTAATCCCTAAGCAGCAGCCGCCGTCCAACAACCCCCCACCCCCCCACCCCCGTCACCATGACAGCCGCGCACACAAGGGAGCGAGGTAGACAGAGAGAATGAGAGAGAGAGAGAGAGAGAGAGAGAGAGAGGGGGAAAGCTTGAGCTGAATATAGCTGCACACGTCGCCATGCCTGAGCCCATGTCCTCAGAGAGAGGTGTGTGATTATGGCCGCCTCTCCTCTCCTCTCCTGGGCTCGGAGCCTTCCCCTGGCGGACAGAGACGCTTCATCCCCTCCGCAGGCTTAGGAGCTCCATTTATGTCCTGTCTCAGCCTGATTCTGCCTGCCTGCCTGTCCTGTCCTGTCTATTTTCCATTCTCTTCTCTCTCCCTCTGTCTCTCTCTATCATTTTCTCTGTCTCTCTCTATCACTCCGTCTCCATCTCTGTCTGTCTGTCTCTGCCTTTCGCTTCACTGAACTCTTGAGCCTCCGTATACCCAAGCAGATGAAGCCAAGAAAGAAAACTAACAGGTACTGCAGGCTGAAAAACAACACTACAAAAACACACACACACATTCACACACACAGTCAGGCATCAACAAACACCCACACACCCACACACACACACACACACAAACAGGTAGACACAAACGCCTCATACATTCATGGATTTACGAGCGAAAGTAATATCAGTAGCAATAATAACACAAGACTGAGAGGGAAATTGCAAAACCACAGAGTGCCACTTGTGTGGCTGCAGAACTGCATAGCACGCATCTACACACACACACACACACACACACACACACACCACCCACATACACACAAACACACCACACACACACACACACACACACACACACACAGATTAAGTAAGGTGTTTACATGCTTCACCTACGGCAGACCGCCTCACAGGTCTGAGTCACCTCACAGACTGCATCATTCAGACACTACAGGGGAAAACACTTTCTGTATCTCAACGCCAAACAACATTCATCGCCCCTCTCCAAAATAAACACACACACACACACACACACACACACACAAGCACGCGCGCGCATACACACACCTCGCTGCCTCTCTCCATCCCCATGTCTGTCACTGTAACCTTGTGCAAGCCAAAGTGCAGCCAGGCTGTACAGATCTGAAGAGCCTGAGGCGACCCTCAGTGTTTCGGACACACCAAACACACGAAGCACGGGGCGGACACACTCAGACATGCTCACACAGAACCACAACAGATGAGCCAACGCCAGTCGAGTCATTCCTCATCAGTGACACCTGATGAGGAATCAACCCCCCCGCATCCCCTCTTGATCCACCCAACACATGCCCCTCCACTCCCTCCTTCCCTGCACCTCTCTTCATCTCTCCCTCCCTCTCTCTCTCTCTCTCTCTCTCTCTCTCTCCTTTCCTCCCCCCTTCTCCACAGCTGTTTTTGTCTTACCGGTGGTAGAGTGCAGGCTCTCCAGGCTCCAGTAGCGGGACAGGACCCCGCGCAGGGTCCCCCCGATGCTGCCGCCACCACTCCCGCCACCGCCGCAGACACCTCCACCTCCACCTCCACCTCCATCTGCGCTGCCACCACAACTGCTACCGCTGCCACCTCCGCCTCCTCCGCCGCCGCCACCACCACCACCACCACCACCCCCCGGCAGCCCCATGCCCAGGCTGCTGGTGTCCGAGTCGGAGCCGGGCGAGAGGCCGGAGCTGCCGCTGCTGCTGCCGCAGCTGCCCCCTGGCAGGGGCACGGAGCCCTCGGAGCCCTGCTGGGTCCTCATGACGGGGGGGCCCCCCGCGGGAGAAGAGCTGGAGCTGGAGCTGCGACCGGCGCTGGTTGTCCGCTGCTTCCGCTGCCTAGGAGTCCGAGCGGCGGCTACGCGCTAAAGCTGCTATCCACCGACTGCCGCTTACTGCTGCTGCTACTCCTCCCGGTGCTTAGAGAGAGTCCCCGGGGAGAGAGAGCGTATGCGTGTGTGTGTTGTGGGTGAGGGAGCGAGCGAAAGCGTGCATGTGTGTGTGTGTGTGTGTGTGTTCATGCACGCGCTACCCTATACCTGGCACAGCTGTGCTGCTCTCGGTCGCTAAGCCTCACTGAGTGCTTAGCCTCTCCTGCTCTTGCCGGCTGTACCGCCTCCTCCGTCTCTGTTTCTCTCTCTCTCTCTCTCTCTCCCTCCCTCACAACCATACTCTCTCTCTCTCCCCTCTCTCTCTCTCGATGCTTTGCTCACTCCCCCTCCCCTCTCTCATACACACACTCACATAGCCCTGCTCTCTCTCTCTCTCTCTCTCCCTCCCTCCCTCCATTGCTTGCTTGTTCTACCACTAAGGCACACACACACACACACACACACAACACACACACACTACACACACACTTATAGACATGCACAAGCTCACAGACTGACATCAGTGGGGCCCCATTAGGGGGGTTCTCACACTCAGGCTTATCAGCGGCCGTCGCTTCTCAGGGCTGGGCACTGATAACGACTTCCCACCCCCCTCCTCTTCCTCTCTCCCTCTCTCTCTTTCCCGGCCGTGAGCGGCTCCCCAGGCAACGCCATGGGTAAAGAGGCACTGAGCCCTGGTGCTGGCAGGATAAGGCCCCGCTGCTCGTGAACCTGTCACCGAGGAAGCGGCACGGCCAGAACTTCCTGCTCATCACGGAGGAGCTTCAAAACGAGAGACACAGAGAGAGAGATAGACATAGAGAGAGAGAGAGAGAGAGACAGAGAGAGAGAGAGACGGTCCACTGTACTGAACAACTGAATTAACCGATGCAGGTGCAATAACACACATTCCCACTTGCAAATACACACATACAAGAATATTATGTGGAGCATAAACACCCCCCCGTGTGAAACACATATATATACACACACACACACACACACTCAAACTGATGATCTCAGGATGACGCACACACTCACACACACATACACGCCCGTCCCGTAAATAAGGGAACGCTGATGCATCTTGAAAATCCCTGTAAAGCTGAAACATAATCTACTGCTGATACACACCGATGACAAAGCTCTGGCGACTAACAACAGCCCCCCTCCCATTATACCACAGGATTACACACACCACCACTAGCTTGGGTGGCTAGCTTGGGAGAAAACACAACCCCATCTCTACAAATCTCTGGGGCCTTCCACTTCTCTAAACACAGCCACACGCAGATAAGCACAGATGAAGTGTTTACAGTAACGCTAAGCACAAACTGGACAGCGCTTTTTAAATATTGCATTTCAGAAAGTCCAAATAAATGGTAACGTCATGTTGGACGAGACATCCCCGTTAGCCAAGCCTCTTTCCCAGGGAGGAGGTGGTTCACACGAGCGCATGGAAAACCAGACGCACGAGAAAGAATTCCGAGCATTCCCGACCTTTATGATGCAATGTCCGGCCGCACAAGAGCGTCTCCTGCTAGAGTGTCTCGCACCCTCAGACTCAAGGGGGCGGGGGGTGGGGGGGGGGGTTGGTGGACTCGAGCAAATACACACACGTGAAGTACAGCATACATCATCTCTCCCCAGCCTCCCTGCCCTACACATTCTCATGGTAAAATATGAACATGCCATCAGTGTTATATAACTCTATATACAAACACTACACACAGAAATATGAGCATTGACAGACATACAGCCTACAGTTTGTTTACACTGACACAAAGACAAATAAAGACACACACACACACACAAGACAAATAAACAAACATTCAATCATGCACACACAAAGAGGCATGCACGGAAACATGAAAGTGTACACACACACACACACACACCACACACAAACAAACACACCAACACAGTGAACACACACAAATTCACAACAATATCACATTTCAAATCCCACAAAGAACCAGCTCAGGAGTAAGATAAGATGTGTTATTTTTAAAGATCACCTCCAGGGAATACCCCAGAATCACAAATCTACCCAAAGACCATCTCAAGCTTAACAGAATGAAAGACATTATATCAGTGGTCAGTCTACCATCAAAACCCAGATGGCCTCTCAGAAATGAAATCAAAGAGCACTAGACCACACTTAGCATTTACCACTGCATGAAAGACTATATTTGAGCTTCAAAAGCAGTCCACATGATTCTCAAGGACATTTGGTGCATTTGACTATATGTTAAAACATGTTTTGAAATGCAAAGATTCACAAGCTGTGGTGCATGGATGGTATGAGACGCATGGCTGCTGGGGCAACATTCATTTGATCTAATCTTAGCTAGTGCCTGTGAGTGAAGCCCAAATGTCAGGGACAATCAGAGGCCTCCAATCCCATTAGTCAGTGAAATTAGCTGGCAATTGTGTGGCACGTTTAATCAATGCTGAACAATGGTGAACTTTCGCACAAAACAGGCCAGGATTGTATGTGTGTGTGTGTGTGTGTGTGTGTGACTGTGTGTGTGTGGGGGCACAACAGTGCATGCGCCGCAAAAGGCCACCGAGATGAACAGGTACCGAAAAGCCAGCCGCGATCTATGAAGCCGGGAAGAGAATCATTAAGACTAGGGGCTGTGAGGTGGACACACACACACACACACACACACACACACACACACACGGACACACACACACACACATACATCCATAATATGTTCATCAAAAGGAGGCTCTAACTACTTCAGTGGAGTCTGGTTATGTTCAAATTTCTGTCAAGAGCGGAAGCTATAACCTCGTTATGCACAGACACTGATTTCAAATATGGTTTACAATGACTGCATTGCTTCAACACGTGACTAACTGAGAGTCACACACCTCGCATAAGGGCACAACTGACCTATAATTGCCTATAAACAGGGTGTGAATGAGTGACATGCAAACACGATTGCTCTATCAGTCATTAGAGCTGAGGTCAGTGGCACAGTAGCAGGCGTGCCATTCACCCTGACTGACTTTAATGAGGCCAAATCTGATTACACTCTTGACATCTGCCGCCACACCACTGACCTCATGTCACAAATATGTCTTCACATGTGCTTGTATTATCCATCTGTGATGTGTGTGTGTATGTGTGTGTGTGTGTGTGTGTGTGTGTGTGTGTGTTTTGCCAATACCAGACAGGAGTAAGATGATACCTTATCGGATGAATCTAATTACTAAGTCAGACTGCAACAGTCATGTCTATTCTGTGGTTTCCTTCACTTGCACACAAACACACACACACACACACACGCATGTACTCTCAGATACGGCGAGCCTCTAGACATGGAGACTGGCTCAATACGCACCCAAGTCCCCAAAGACCTCCACAGACAGGCATGAATGGAGTTTGCGGAGGAGTGGGGGCTCACTGATTAAATTTCCCAGGGAAAGTGAGCCTGATCCAGCAGCTAATGAATCTGTAATGAAACTGTGGAATGCTTCCCTGGGTGGGGAGAGCCTCTCCTCCTCCTCCTCTCCTCTCTGGCTGTCTGGTAGCCCCGAGAGGAGAAACAGAGGCAGAGGCAGAGACAGTGGGAGAGGCCGAGGCTTTGGTGGAGAGCTATTGCATAATGAACAAGCAGGACTGCAAGTTCTACCGGTAAACAACAGGGTGAAATCGGAGAGCTGCGATAAGAGTTTGAAAAATCTTCCAATAATAGAGGTCACCGCCCACTGCACTCTACCTCACACACACACACACACACACACACAGATTCCTGAGTAAGCATGTTTAACTTAGAGAAACGACCACTGGGAGTGTTTTCAGTCACTACAAGCACAGGTCCTTGACCAGGGCTGAGAGACGGATGAGGCTGGCTCACGTCCAGAGGCTACCACTTTGTATTTGTCTTCCTTCAGCCCAACGGCACCCAAAACCTGCCACCTGCTGGCTGCAACGCAGAACTGCAGCAGTAGTCACCCGCTGCAGATAGCAAACAGGACTCCAAAATTGTATTTAATAGTTGTTGACCCACAGATGTTGCTGGCATGCCTTTTTAACAGACTAATCCTGGATTTTGAGCAGAATAACTGCAAAGTATCCTTACACTGTAAATACAACATCATCACCTCCCCCCAAGCCCTGCTACTGAGTGCCTCCTCTAAGAGCCTTTGGTGGTCAAGCACTCTGGTAAGCAGATGATTACCACTCAATGGGAGCAGTGCTGAGTCCAAACACACGTTATAAGCCTGCACAAAACCATTTGACTCAGATTCCGAACACGGAATCAGAGGCACTCAGTTGGACTAGGATGGAGCTCATAGTTTCTCAACCAGCGTTAAATTTGGGGAATGTCATCCATGATCACAAAAATAAATAAAAACCAAAGATATATAAACAGTGTGTAGATCTTTTTGGGGTGATAATTCAAAGCATATCTATATCCTGCACCTGGGAATATATATATTTTTTTGCAGTTAAAGCCGTGGTACTCACGGGGGTAGGACATGCGGCGCCTCCAGCCCAGGCAGTCGAGGCCGATGGGGGTGCTCTGGGAGAGGCAGTGGGAGCGCAGGGGCGTCCCGGAGAAGGGCTCCATGGCGGAGAGGGAGAAGCGAGCCCTGGCCTGTAGTTGGAGAGAGGAGACAGAGAGAGAGAGAGACACACTGAGGATTATGGGAGCCCTACTGGGGCTTTTAATCAGCTTGAAGTCAAATCTAGAAAGTCGCTGCTTAAAATCTCAAGCCAGATGTTTGAAATTGTTTGTAGATTCTAATTAAATAATTTTTTTTTTAATCCAAGATCTTCTTTCTTTCATTTATTGTGTTGTATTGAGGAATAGTGAATGGAAGAAGTCGGAAGAAAGTTGTCAGAAGCCAGAAAATAAAGTAGCTGAGACATGTAGAAGAGACGTTGAGGCAGAGAGGGCCAAGCAGGCAAGACCTGAAGAGGAGCCGTGCCTGGAAGAAGCGAAGCCACAGTGTGGAGATGACAGCTCAGGAGGAGGAGAAGTAGGAGGACCAAAATACTGGTTCAGATATAGCAGATGGAGCAGAGAAAGAGTAGGTGCAGGAGGAAGAGAAAGAAGAGGTGAAAGAAGAGCGCCTTTACTGAGGCACGACGGACAGACGCTTGACAGGTGACGACACCACTCTTACTTTCTCCATCTCTTCCGGGAGCCGGGAGTTGAGCTCGTGCACAGCACGGGCCAGCTTCCGCTTGCGGTTCTTCTCCTCCTCGATCCACAGGTCGTCCGAGCAGCACCGCCGCCGCCGCCTGCGGAACGCCTGGCCGTGCTCCTGCCCGCCGACCATGCCTGTGTCCGACACTGAGCGGGTGGGGCCTGGTGTTCGGGCAATCCGTCGTGGGGTGTCCACCAGCTCCATCAGTCTCTTGGCGGCCGTGTTTGTGGCAGGTCTACTGCCATCTGACGAAGCCTTTTTGAGGGCACAGTCACAGAAAGCAGTCAAACCCTCTGGCTCCCGTTGTGTAAAATGTACACATGAAACTTTGTCAGGGCACGCAAAATCAAATCCCTCAAAATGCTCTTATTCTTTAGGGTTGAATATCTTTAAAACTATGGTGCCTGTTGAATGCATTCCTGCCCGCCGGGCTTAACGTCGTGCAATGCCACAACAGGTGCCAAAACAAAAAGCCGTTTGAGCTTTACCGTTGAGTCACCCAGGCACGGGTGCCGTGGCACACAGAAAACCCGCTTTTCCAGACAACACCAGAATAGGCGAGCACATTTCCTGTGACTGTAATTACAGAGCTAAGAAAAGCCGTTAGGGCTCTTTTCCTCCCAGCAGGGAGCTTTGAATCCCTATCATTGTGCCTGGCTGCAGTTTCACGGCTTGCCTCTAGATGGAGTTAGACTGTTACTTTAATGGCGGCTCAACTAGGAAGCAACAGGCATGGCTGTTTGCATGCTAACACTGTCCAGGCTGAATGGAAATCTACCAAGGCACTGACAAGCGCAGAAAAAAGGGCTGACTTGGGCTTTTAAATCTTCATCCCGTCTCGCTGTGCTTGTGTGGGGAGGCGAGAGGCAAGATAAAGAGCGTCTTGTTCTACCTCTGCCCTTCAAAGACAAATACGGACACATGCATGGACACACACACAGCTTAGACACACAAACATACACACACAAACACATAGACAGACACAGACAGACTCACAGCCACGGCACACACATACTTGCTTACACATGCACAGACACGCACACACACACATACACACACAAACAAACACACACACACACACACACACACAGACTCACAGCCATGGCACACATATACTTGTGTACACACACACACACACACAAACAAACACACACACACACACACAAGCATGCTAACATTTTGAGTGAAAGGGATTGGGGCTGTTGTGAGTGGCTCATCAGTTAGTTATTTATATTCAGGCTTCAGTGCCATGCTGGACACAGCCAAGGCAGGGAGAAGGAGAGCAAACACTTGTGTGTGTGTGTGTGTGTGTGTATAGCTGGCTCTCGCCCAACCGTAAACAAGCCCTCTTTATCCTCCTCATCCAGAGTGACGTAGGGCACACTCACAGGCTCCAGCCCTCAATCATAATGTTTTTAAGGGAGAGTTAGACTCACTGGCAGGTATTCTTCTTTTACACATTATCTCACACACACACATACATGCATTTATGTAGAGCTACAGAGACATATTTTGATGTGTTTGTTTTTGTTTTGCAAATAGCAAGCCATTGTTTCTTTTCTCTTTGCCTCTTTACAAATGTACAAAACCAACTGGTATGGTAATTGGAGTGGACTTTGTCCAAGTTCTCAACAGAATGTCTTTTCTTCACTGGACTGCACCGGTTGGAAGCATTTGAAACAATCTCTTTGTGGTTCTCAGACTGGACAAATTGATTTGAATTGATTCACTGACCCGACAAAATAAATCATCAATTTTGCTTAACACAGAATAAGTTATACAATATCTACCACTACACATTTTCATCATCTGTCCAAATTTAAAAAATGACAAGCACACAAGGCTAAAAGAATTCATAGTCATGCTCATAACCATGTGCTTTTTTATAAGTGAGTGAGTCAAACCAACTTACCTCAAAGTCATTACTGGATGTGGATGTGACCAGACTGTTTTGAGACTGGCCTTCCACTGGCCCATCCTGGCCGATGGGGTCCATGGGACTAAGGGGACTCAGTGAGCCCATGGGCCCTGCTTTAGGCTTCAGGGTCTTGGGCCTCTCCGGGGGCTCCGAGAGCGCCTCCACACTCATGCCCTGGCCCAGGAGGATAAGCGAGAGGGCGCTGGAGCGCGCTGGGCCGTAGCGAAAGTTACGCCGCTGGCTAGCTGGCCTGGGACTCATGTGAGGTTTGGGGCTCATGGGCCTTATGGGGATGTCCGCGCTCTCATTGGTCCCTGGCGAACGCGCGGACACGTGATTGGCAGAGGCTCCGAGAGAGCCGGGGCTCAAGGGGGACAAGGGGCTGGAGTCGGTGTGAGGTGGGGCCTCTGAGTCATCGGAGGACGGAGGGCCCGAGTCCGAGAAGCTGATCGACAGCCCGTTAGGAGGAGCTCTCCTCCGACGCCCCTCAGACTTGCTCCCTTGGGGTGAGTCGTCTGGGACGTCCTGCGGCTGGATGCCCCTCTTGGTGAGGGGGTCGGTGTGACAGAGGGTGCGGGGGCTACTGGGTGACCCGGGGGTACTCAGCCTATCCTGGGTCGAGCGCGTGGCGTAGTCGCTGTGGACCTGCCGCGTGCCGCCCTTGGTTTGCTCGCCCTCCGGCACCGACATGGTGCGTCGCAGCAGCTCCGCTTCTTTGGCCCGTCGCAGTTTCCTCCAAGACTGCTTCCCGGGCCTCGAGTCCTCCGCCTCAGACCGCTCTGGAGTGCCATGCTCCTCGTTGTCCCTGTCCATGGCGCGGGACTCAAATAGGCTGGACAGGGACTTGTGTGCCTGGGCAAAGCGCAGACGTAAGCTGAGGCTATCGCTGCTCTTGCTCCTCTTGTAGTTCAGTGCGTCGGGACCAGCGGGGCCTCCTTTGCCGTGCGCTGACTCAGAGCTCCCTTCCTTGTCTGCCTCCTCCCCTCCCTGGCTGCAGAGCTGACGGACATGCCGCGTGCGAGGTCCCGAGGGGAAGAAGCCATGGTCCTCGTCTTCCTCCCCGTCGTGCTGAGACGCAGCGAAGGCCTGCTGGACTGTCTGGTTGAGGATGTCGCCCTTGTAGAAGACGTCGTCATCAGAATTGTCCCGCTCCGTATCTCGCGGCTCAAGGCTGTGCGTGCGGTAAAAAAGGAGATCGACGCCGCCGTCTGAAGTCTCCCTGGACGCCTTCTTGCCGTCCTTGGAGCCGCTCTTTCCCTTCCTGAAAGAGGGCATCTTGGCGAAGACAGAGAACTTGGAGCTCTTGCCCGAGTGGCTGCCCTTTCCTTTACTCTTTGTGGGCTTGTGTTGGCTGCCACCCCCGCCTGTGTGTGCCGGATAAAGCTCATCCGTCTCCTCACTGTTTGTGCTGGTGGTGTCCAGATCCTGAGATGAGGCTGTCGGACTTCTCTTACGTCTCTCTGGGCCCACGTCGTCTTCGGGTTGCAGGGTCGCAACCTTTTCGCTCCCGGGGCCAGCCTCGGGAGCACGGGGGTCGCAGTACTGCTGTTCCGTCTCCGTCGGACAGGAGAGCTCAGCTTTGGGTTCGTCAGCAGCAGAGCTCTGCACCTTTAGGCACAAGACGGGTACGTCGGAGGAGAAGACGATGGCGTCCCTCCCTTCTCGCTCCTCCCCGGCTGGCTTCATCCTGACTCCTCCTCCTCCTCCTCTTATCTTGTCCCGTTCGCCCTCGCTCAGCTCCTCATCCTCGGCCACCACTGAGCTCTCCTGGGAGCGGTCCGTCTCCAGAATGGGCTCAAGGCTGGGCACTGAGAGAAGGCCAATCCCCGAGTCTGGGTATGGGTGCCTCACTATCCTTACTGTAGTCTGGATTACATGTGAAACTGAACAGAATGTGCTGTAGTCCAACTCGGGGCAATCACTGCTACTACAGTCGTTACTGGTGGTAGTGCTGTTATAGTCAGTTATGGGCTTGGGTTTATGTCCTTCCTCCTCCTCCTCCTCTGCCTCTTTATTGTCTAACTGCAACTCTCTTGTCTCCAAATAACATGTTAAAGGCTCAGGATCGTCCCCATTTTCCTGGTTTGGCTGGGGAAAGTCCGGGGTGATGTTAGCACCACTGTCTAGCTGGCTTCTGTCTTTCAAATTCCCTGTGGGCCGTGGGGAATGTAAGTGACGGGAGAGACTCTCGCTGCCGAGAGAGCCTTGCTGAGGAAGTTTCTCCAGTGCATCCACTTCAGCTAAGGTGAACTCACAGTGCACAACATCAGTCTCGTCTCCTAACCCGGACAAGGCAGAGTCCTCGCTGCTCCAGTAAGGCTCGAAATCGAGGGGGCACAGCAGATCCCCCGAGTCCTCTTCTTCCTCCTCTTCCTCAGTCGGGCTGCCAGGCCCTGGGGGGCTGGGGTTCTCCCAAGACGAGTCTGTGGTTGGTGCTGTGGTCTCAGACTGGGATGGGGTGTGCAATGTATCACTGTCCACAAAGCTGCCTTCAGTTCTGTCGACGGAGAAAAGCTCTAGGGAGAGGCTACAGCTAGCGGGCTGTGCACCACTTGGGCCAACAACAGGTTTGGTGTTGTTGTTGGAGTCAGACTGCGAAGACTTCCCGCAATGGTGAGGCACCAGCTCATCCAGCTGTGACTGCACCTGTTTGGAGAGAGCAGAGTGGGTGTCCAGAGTGATCTCTATGGTGCGGAGATCGGAGGCCAGTGTGGCGATGATGTCCGCCTGAAGAAGCTCCGTCTCACGAGGGCTCCCGGGGTCATGGAGGTTTCCACACGCCTCTGTCCTGTCACCTGGTTCAGGTTGTGTCGAAAAGGGATCGTAGGTGACTTCAACAGAAACGTCCGTGTTGTGTTGCGTCAGCTCTTTGAGTCTACTACCCTCTAAGCCATGCTGTCCTTCGCTATCTGGGAGCTCTCGTGTATCCGAGTTTGATTCTAAGGGTTGTTGTGTGCGCTCCACATCCTGTTCCTGTTTTAAGTAAACACGGTGGCTCCTTTTCTCCTCCTCCTCTTCGTCCTCTTTCTCTTTACTCTCCCCCACTGATAACGCCTGCTCGTTTTCCTCCCCCTTGTTTTGGGCCTGGGCACTGGACAAAGTGGGTTGCCTTACATCACAACTTTGTGAGGGAGCGTCCTTGAAGTCGCTGTGGGAGAGGGGTAAACATTCCTCAGGCTGTTTCACAGTGTTAGATTGTGCAATTACGTCTGAACTGGACTCTGTGTGTATGTTGATGAACTCATCATTACAATGATGCTCAGCGGCACACTTAGGCAAGGCTGACTCCTCGCAGGTAGATGACGAAGGGTTGGCGGCTTCTTTGCAATCGATGTCCTCTTTGTCTGGACCCTCGGGGGTTACCTGAAGAGCCGGAATGGCGTCCTCACTGTCCTCACTATCTGGCTGTGAGTCCTGCTCTTGCGACTGTTGCTGTTGTTCTTCTTGGCTTGTTTTCAACACCACTCCATCTGCCTCTGTCTTCCCGCTTGACAGAGGCTCAGACAGTGGCTGTGACTCAGATGTGGAGGGCTCAGGATAAGGAGTCGCTGAGGGAGGAAGTCCAGCCTCCTCAGGCAAAGTTCTATCTGTAACGGTCGGATCGGTCCCGCAGAGGGGATCCGGTTCCACGGCGGTGCCCACACACACTTGGGACCGGACACTCAATACGCCTGTTTCACTGCAGAGCTTTGTGTCTGTGTCTGGGTTAGGCTGCTGGTCCGTGTGCGTAAGGCTCTGACTGGCTGTGCATGTACTTTGTGTCTGTGTAACAGGTGTGTCAGTGTGGGGAATCTCTATGCTGGGATGGCTTTGATGAGAGATGCTGCAGTGTGTGTCAGTGCTACGCACAGGGCTGGTGTCAAAAAACTGTGCTGCTTCAGACCCTTGTGTTTTTGAATGGGACGAGTCTATGCATGTCGTTGTCTCTGTGTGCTGCGAGATCTCAGACGAGATCTGTGTCTCTAGGCTACAGGCTTCTGAGCTGGCTGTGCAGACTATGTCAGTACTATCACATGAGTGCGTGCTGGGGCTCTCTACACAGTGCTGTGAGACATCCCAGGCTGTGCTTTGTGCATTGGAGTTGTCTGTGCATACTGGGTTTCCTGCTGAGGTGCCTGTGCTGCAGGTGGTTGCTAGGCTGTTCCTGTCTATGTGGTTGGCGTGATCTGTGCCGCTGGTCTCCTCTGGTTCTCCTCCGGCATCGCCGGGATGCCTCTTGGGCCGATGCGGCCTACACTCCTGGCACTGAAGGCCATTCTTGAGCCGCCATCCCTTGTAGAGGTCCTCGGCCCCCAGCAGGGCGGAAAGGCAATCCTCGTTGTCCGAGCAGGTCTCGCTGTGCCACGAGTGGGAGTCGTAGTATTCCTCTGTCGAACTCTCCGCCACGTGGTCGCTCCACTCCTGGGAGTCCGACTCGCCGTAAGCCCCGGCCTCCTCTAGCGCTCCGTCGTCAAGCGGAGAATCCTCAAGGGAGTCTTGGGCCTGGGGGGAGGAGAGAAGAGGAAATGAGTTGAGATAGAAATCAATGACAGAATTGAAAATAAATTTACAGAACAAAAACTGGTAATACTGTCATGAAGGAGTCAAAAATAACTTGGGAATACTTCAGCAAGAGCAGGAATATTAATCTAAGGCGAAAGGTTAAATCATTAAAAAACAACAACAAAAAACAAAACAAAAAGGGGTACCACATGTTTACTTGTAAACAGCGGATTCACGCTGATTAGAGTAGAGTTCCGGCACCAGAGACGAACAGGACAGATTCTGAGAACAGGCAATGTACTAAACACCTTACAGCACTAACTATATCATCAGGAAGTTGGACTCGTGCCAAAAGAACCTCATAGTCATCATTCCCACGGTGTAGTACTCCCTGTGCACAACATAGGTATCACAGCAAATATACAACAATATCCACAAGTTTCAACCAGTTTAAAACAGGAGTTCATACTCTTGGTCTGTTTAGTCTAAAAACCAGGGCTATTTAGTACTAATACTTAATTAGACAAGTTTCAAACTAATCATAAACAAAACCCCAACGGTGACTGCACTTGTAATCATGTAGCAGACAAAAGTCATGGTGGCCATCTGCAACGTGGTGCAACTTAGCGGCAGAAACATCGTCATCCAGGTCAGACTTACACTCCAGAGCATGAGCACAGCGGCAGTGTCCACGGTCAAAGCACGGAGCCAAGCGAATCCCCAGCTGAGCACGGCCCCCATGGTGCTTCACAATGCTTTCCCTCACACACATGCACATTCACATCTCTCTCTCACACACACACACATACACACGTACTCCATGCGTCTTGTTCACTGTAAGTCTGCTCTGCTTTCCCTCCTTTCTCTCATCTCCTCCCTTGTCTGTTCTCTTCACACCACTCCCTCTTTTTCTCTTTCTTTCTCTTTCTGTTTCTCTCTCTCTCTCTCTCTCCCTTCTTTGTCTCTGTGTTTATCTTACATCGCCCATCCTCTCGGGCGCATCGGGTCCCCACTGAGACATCTTAAATTACAGAGGAGTCCCTCTGCTGGGGAGCCTGGCGCTACCTGCAGGAACTCGCCTGCAATAATATCTGCTTGCCCCCTCGGCCACACACAGGGAGTGAGAGACACAGAATTGAAAGAGAGAGAGAGAGAGAGATGTGAGATTAAGGTAATTGGGAGGGATTGGAAGGTCTGTTTCATCTAGCGCAACAAGATTTGTTAAATCTAGGTGGCAGACATCCCTCTTTTAATCAACCCCAATCAAGTCTCTGTGGTTGCTCAGAATAACAAGGGGAGACACCTTGAGAACCACACCCAAGAATAACACACAGCACTTGCTGTTCATCAGCAGAAGACACGTATTGCTTCAAGAGCCCACCTGCTGTAACACTGGCTCAGCATGTTCGATGGATTATAACAGGACTACTTTTAAATCCATGAAATCTGCCAATAACTGCACAACGTCTGTGCAAACAGCAGAGCTCTCAAGAGAATCTGGAGAGCATTTGACTATGACCAGTGCACAGGAAGCAGTCAGGCGGCTATCGGTGAAGTGGAAAAGTGCTAAGTGGCCAGTCCTTCCTCTGGGGTGGGGACTTATCATCCTATAGGAAGCATACAGGCCCCCCGTCACAATGCTGCATAATGACCGCTGTGGAAACCAGAGTCAGAGGTCATGGCCTGCGGTCTACTAGAGAAGGATGATAAGGATGTCCTCTATATTTCCTGAGTGGATATTTACAAACTTTTACTTCTGGACTGGAGGTGTCCGTCAACTGACCTAAGCATCTAAAGATCTCTTAACCAGTACATTTAAAAAAAGGTTAGGTAATTTATAAATTATGATGAATATACAATACAAGTGTTGGCGACAGTATATTGTAACCTGTATACCGTATACAATATACTGAGTAGGTATGGCAACTATTGATTCAAAACACACCACCAAGCTATTCTTATACATGATGTAACCTCACTGAGAGCAACCCAGCTCCTGTCTTCATGATATTAATAACCAAACCCACGCTAATCTCTTAGACAAAGGCTTTAGCTGCCCATGTGCTAACAGGTAGTAAACAGTCAGTGATTGACGGGGGATTGGCATTTCTGTTAATGGAAGCTGGTCAGCTGAGAGGAGGGGCTACACATAATCCCTGTCTTTGCATTGATGTTCACTTCAGTGGTCATCCTGCGGCTGACCCACCAGCCTTGATTAGGCTGAGTCAGGTTCTTTATGGGCTTAAGGTCTCCTGCAGACAGGCTCTCGAGTCTCACAGGGGCTTGGCCACGAGAGCCAGCTCACTGGATGAAACGAGGCGGCTGGCAGATGACAGTTCCCCTCTGTCATATGCTGAGTGTTAGCGGCCTTACAGCCCTACACTATTTCTGTTGCCCACCAACCTCTTATGCCCAATAGCAACAGCTGTCCACTGTTAATTAGGTCAAATAACTTCATCATTGCCCTGTGATTACATCAGCCTTGTATTTAAAGAAATACTTTGCATGGGTCAAATTCAACCCACTACTATAGCAGTAATTTAACTGTATCAAATATGTGCAGCAATGGGTAAGGGTCCTTATAGTTCAACATAATTCAAAACTTTTCAAACTTAACTGCTGCTTTCTCTGTCACATTCTATCAGAAATGAAGCACAACATATGAGTCCAGAAAGGTGAGTGACTTAATGACAATGTCAATAAAGTGTACACACAAAAAAATCTGTTTCATATGTCAGCTGCATGATCTGATCAAATTCAGTCACGCAGACAGGATCATACATAACATTTACGTAATAGATGTTGCACTCTGAAAAGCAGCTATTTTGCATGTAATGACCCCTCTGATCTTGAATTTAAGACAACAACTAAGGATTTGTTGTTTATAATCATAACCTTTAAGACTAAACGGAGGTGGGTCTGCCACTGTAAGAGGTTCACCCTGCGGTTGTACATGTAGGGGGGAATTGTCCAGCCCTGCCTGCGGCAGCTAACTAAGCCCAGAGTGGCTCCAGGTCAGTGGGGGGCAATCCCATCAGAGCTGCCGCAGCTACTGTTAGGCCTGCGTCAGAGACCTCCCACAGTTCAAAGGCTTGCATGTGCCATATGGTTCTGGGAATTACTGGAGATTTCACTGAAACTGAGCAAGCACTATAACATACGCAGTGCTGTACCGCACCTGAACACAAGCCTCGACTAGGATTGCCATTATTCGCTTGGCTGTACTTAAGACTTAATACTACAAATCGCAAGGCTTACTCAAAGAGAGACTAGTCAAAAGTCAAAAGTGACAGCGCAGGTCAGAAAAACAAGTCCAGCATGTCCACAATGGTATGATAGTTACTGCAGTAGTAGAGCTGCTATGCTGTACTTCATATTGCATCAGAGAAGGCTGAGTAATCATAAATTCAGACATAGCTACATATCTTTTATCATCAGCTGAGATGAACATTTCAGCTAACGAACAAGCTGTTCAATTCCACCAGGTTTAACAAATTATTGCAGAACACACAAACAGATGTTCTGTTTTGGAAGAAAGGGATGTGTTTCTTTCCAGCACGGAAGAGGCTTTGGAAAGCTGGATTGGAATTCTGGCCGGGAATGATGGGAGGCGTGGGTGGGATATTCCATCCATCAGTGGGCCATTATGTAAACCAGCTGCTGGGTTATCTCACCTCAAACTGATATGGTAGAGTGGAGGTGATCTTGCATGGAGACATGGAGACACGGAGCAAGGACAGGTCACAACCTGTTTGACATTACCCGTTAGACGTTGCACTGAATGTTCCGGTAATTCAGCTAATAGATGACGTCATGAATTGCAACATAATTAGAAGTCACGAGGGCCAGACGGCACGTGTACCACTAATATGTCTTCTCTGTTTTGGATGTCTTTCCGGATAAAAGTCTCCTTTCCCAAAGTCGCCTTTCCCAAACTGACTCGAGGACATTTTTACAGAAACCCTTGGCAGCCTGTGAAAAACACTGACTTACGACACCAGGCCCTGAGCTTTAAGCTATTAGGGCCTAAACTGCCTGTGGTATGTGAAGCAACCGGACGACAGCTTAAACAATGTCACTGAAACCCAAATGCAAATCAGCCCTGTGGCCTGAGCGAGTCTATTCATTCTCCACCAACACTCCATCAGCGGCCGCTGGAGTCAGAATAAAGCCAGTTGTTGTTTTCCCCATTAATCTCAGCAAAGGTTCGGCGATCTGATCTCTCGCTATGCCTTGCTTCACAAAGCACTGGGGGTGGGGCGCCGAGTTGCACCTCTTCCCATATGGTGTGTGAGTGCGTGCGTGCGTGTGTGTGTGTGTGTGTGTGTTTGTGTGTGTGTGAATACAGGGGAGTTGAGTTGCGATAAAAGATAGCATCTCTGCGCCCTGGCGCTCTTGTCTATCTCAGCATTTCTCTCCGTGTGAGCGCTGCACAGCAAAGCACAGCGAGCGACGTCCAACGTCTGCGGGAGTCTTGTGCAACAGACCCCTGCGACTCGCCCCAGAGTCGCTTTGTTGCTGCGCCAAATGCAAAAAATGAATCAAATAAATAAAAACTACTGGGGAACAAATGCAGCCAAAGCACTAATTAGCCCTTACACTGCCTCACAAAAAAAAAAAAAAAAAACACCCAGGCGCCCGAGACTGTGGGAGCGAGGGAGAGAGAGAGAGAGAGAGACAAAGAGATAGAAAGAGAGAGAGAGAGAGCCCTACATCTGGGGGCCAGTGCTGATGGTGCAGTAGTAGTAGTAGTAGTAGCTGCAGTCTGCTGGTCGGGACCCCAGAGGTGAGTGAGGACGCTGGTGTAAGGGGATAGGCCCCCCTCCTCAGTCTGCCGCTCTGCAGTCTCTCTAGTGGCAGGGCTGCAGAGAAGAAGAATAAACCCAGTCCTCACGCTCACTGCGTCCTGACTGCATCTGATTGGAAGGTAGCCTAGTTTATTCTCTAGCAGTCCTTTCAAAAAGCAGAATGTGCTTAATCAAAAGCACAACACAAAAAAGTGTTAAGGTACACCTATGTTTTTTTGTTTTTTTTTCCAGTATGTCTAGAGCTGGGAGTCAGATGTGAAGCAATCAGGCGGATTTACTGTAGCGTGAGAGGGTGGCTAGTGGCCTCCCATAGAAACTCCAGCAGCAAGAGGAACTGTAAGATGATAGGGCCCAGGCACTGACACCTGAGAAGGCTAAGCATCCCAGAGCTAAAACAGAGGGTATAAAAGGCTTGGGTACACAACATTAAGAAAAAAAAAGACCATGGCCACAATTACACAGCATGCACACAAACAGACACAGACACAAACACATTCACATAAATACACACACACACACACATACCGCAGAATACAATCTCTAGATCTCTATATGCGATGGGATCTATTCATAACAAAAAATGCACGGTTATCTGAAAGATGGTGGTTGAAGAATAATTTCGAACGCAAATAAAGTCCAGGGCTAAATTGCACCATGAAATCTTTTTGTTGTGGGTAACTTAGACATGTGGCATGAGAAACTAAGTGAAAAAGCTGGCCCTCTTAAAATAAGCTGGGTGAGGTAAGGCAGGAGGCAGCCATGGAAACGGCAATTCACTCATTCAGACGTGCTTTGATGTAGGAGGGGGGTTGCCATGGACTACGGCGCTCAGGTGTGAAATTCGCCAGCTCATGGCTCAGAATGTGTGTGCGTGTGTGTCTGTGTCTGTGTGTGGGTGTGTGTGTATGTGTATGCTTGCCTGTATGAAAGAGTGTATCAGCATTGGGAGGTGTGTGATTACATGTCCATGCTTGCACGTATGTGTGTGTGTGTGTTTGTGTCCTTCGGTAAGAGCTAGTGTGCTTGTGCAAGCTTATGTGTGTGTGTGTGTGTGTGTGTGTGTGTGTGTGTGTGTGTGTGTGTGTGTGTGTGCGTGCGTGCGTGTGTGTTTGTGTGTGTAGGAGATCACAGTGACAGAGGAACGGCTTCCGGTTGAGTCACTTTTCTGCAGAGGCGCTCGCAACCTTCCAAAGCCGTGTGGGAGAGTGCCGTCAGCAGGACACTCTGTACCATCTCAGCTGCTGTGAGAGAGAGACAGAGAGAGAGAAAGCTGTGCCTTTGCTTCCTGCTACCAGAGCCACCGTCACAGTCACACTCTCTGAAGACAACCCTAACGCAGAACGCGGACTGATAGACAAGGCCGAAAGGAACCTGGTGGTGCTTGGCGTAATGACCGACAATGGAGCTTCGTGTTGAAACACTTGCTCTGGACGCTCTCCAAGACCCACAGAGAAGCAGCCATCCAGGTGACGATGATCTGTCAGGTGTTGAAGAAGATCACGCGGATAGTCTTGAGGCGGCGGCAGAATTCTCACGGATAGAGGAGGGGGGGGTGGAGGGGCTGAGATGGCGTAAGAATGCTGTTGCCTGCTGCCCCGGGGGTGTTTGATGGGCTTTATGGGGTAGCTATGCGTGTCAGCTGTTACTTCTGCGCTCATCACACACACACACCGGTGAACAGGTAGGGGGCCGAGGCGTCAGGGAAGTCGGCGGCTGTCTGCTCAACAGCACTAAGAAGGTAAATAAACACACACACACACACACACACACACACCTGTGCACGAAAAAATTGTGCTGGTAGGCTTGATGTCATGAGGTATAAAACAAACACACACCCTTCTTCCAACCCCCCGGGAGAGAGGTTTGACATGATCTCAGCACATCATAACTTCCAAGAACACACAATGCACCTAAGGGACAAACTTGCCTTCCTGACTAATCAAGTTTCTTGACATCAGCAGTGTCTAAACCACAATGTGTGAAGAAATATGTGCAAGAAAATGACCTGCCACAATCAATAACTGCAACGCTCTGTTAGATTTCACACACTTATCCTAGGAATGTGTGTGTGTGTGTGTGTAAGGGGTGCGGAGGGTGGAGACAAGAATGATACAACAGTAATTGCTGAATTACCTAGGGGTCTAAGATGGCTAGATCACCATACAGACAAAAAACAACACACTGCATACAGTACTTCACTTGTACTGCAACAACAACTCTCACTATTTAAACCCTTTTGTCAAATACTAAACAATTTCAACAATTCAAGAATAATTATACCCATGGTGTAAAGACGTTATCACAAGTCTGAAAGCATTGGTATCAGAAAGAGCAAAACAAATCGATATATTCACACAGCATCAGCAGCATCTCAGTGTTCTCTTACACCTGGGGATCACATACCTGCTCTGGAGACAAGGTGCTCACTTCAGACCTGCTGAGCACACCTCAGTGCGTCTTCCCCTCTCTCTCGGCCCGTCTGACACTGGGCCCGTCCCTGATTCGGCTGAAATCTCGTCTCTCACTCAGCCTCACACTCCTCTCTGTCACTCTCACACGCTCTTTTTCTCTCTCTCCCTCTCCTTCTCTCTCCCTCTCTTTCTGAGCAATACTTTCCAGTCAGTGGCCTGTTGGCAGTCTGGCTCCTCCTCCAGGTTGCCTCAGTCGAAGTGAGAGAGGGTAGAGAGAGAAGGAGAGAGAGAGAAAGACGAGAAGAGAAGAGAGAGGGGAATGCACGTGGGTGCAGGCTTTCATTCAGAGCCCTGTCACACACACACACACACACACACACATACACACACAGAGAGAGAGAGCAGCATACACACGGCTCCTATTGTGCCGCCCAGGCGGGGCTGCACTGGGGCACTGCTCAAATGAGCTGTGACAGCCACAACTCAGCAAGTCCAGCTGAGCCTCAGGACCACTGCCATCACTTGCCATCCGCTCTCCTCTCTCTTGCTTCTCCAGGCTCCCTCAGCTGACCCCAACACACACACACACATACACACACACACACACACCACACACACACACACACCTCCACCGAGCACCTCCAAGCCCTGCCTGCCTGTCTGCCTGCCCAAATAAGCCCCACCGTCGCCACAGACACTGCCCAGGAAAACAAAACAAAAGAACCCTTGGGCTGGAAACAACGTGCCCCTACCTTGTGGTTAAACGAGTTCTCTGAAGGAATCTTTCAAGGGAAAATAGGCAAGGAAAAAAAAAAAAAACCCGTTGGCATTCCCGATCACTCCTCCCTGGTGAAAGGTCTCGTGCTGACGAGGACTCAGAAAGCTCCAGCCCAGGACGAGTTCCCTGTCTGGTGTGTGTAGTGTGCCTCTTCCTTGTGTTTTTGCAGAGGGAGGACAAGGGATACGCGAGGCATCTGGCTCAGTAATTAAAAATTAATGTGGCCATTGTATCCTACTATCGCTAAGCACTAAAAGCACGAGACACCCAAACGGACAATCTGTCAGACGGGCGACGGCTACCCTTGGCTTTCCACAGCATTAGACAAGAAAGACTGTCTCTCTCTCTCTCTCTCTCTCTCTCTCTCTCTGCCTCCGTCTCTCGCTGTGTTTCTGTTTCTCTCTCACCTGTAGGGAAGGTTAATTAGATCGCAGTCGCTGTCGAGGTTCAGTAGGCTGTCAGATGGGCGAAGGAGGGGGGCGTTTGAACATAGTAACTGTGTAGCCATACACACACACAAATGCAGACACACAGCGAGTCTGAGGTCATGCCTGCCTCTCTACTGCCACGGAAGTGCAGGAAGTAACCCGACCTCTGCTCTCTCTGAAGGAGGGGAGGGGAGAGGGGGGCTGCTAGTGTCAGAGCTGGGGGGAATGAAGCAGGAGGAGTAGGATGAGATAGGATAGGATGGGATGGGATGGGGGGGGGCATGGGCTCCCTGGAGCCCTTCCATGATACTGTAGACATCCATCCTTCTGTGCCGGGGTTGGATTTAAAGCCATGGGGCAGACATTGCTACTGAAGGTTCCATTTATCAGACAAAAAAAGAAAAAAAAAAAAACTATCAACCACCGTCACCGGTCTCGGCTGGAGTCCTTGATGATGAGAGGTGGGTGAGTGGGTGGGAGAGAGATAGAGCGAGAGAGAGAGAGAGAGAGAGAGAGAGAGAAAAGAGAGAGAGAGAGAGAAAGAGAAAGAGAAAGAGAGAGAGAGTGAGCTGGGAGTAAATCTCCATTGTGCTCACCTACGCAGTGGCGCTAAAAATGCGGCCTGTTCAGAGAGGCACAACAGTGGCTTCACTCTCGTGGAGGGGCCTCTGGTTCAACAGGGCCTTGACCTCGTTACCAAAGCCTTGCGTTGCTTCTTTCAGCTTTGTCTACTGTCTGAGAGAACGAGGGAGAGAGTGAGGGTGTGTGTGTGTGTGTGTGTGTAAGAAAGAGAGAGGTGCAGAGAGAGCAAGACAGACTCTTTCTTTTTATGATACTGGGACAAGCATCTGCGCTCAGGTGTTTGAGAGAGGAATGTTTATTTAGACACACAGCAGAGGAGACGCTATTAAATTAAGTGCAAGGGATCCAAGGGGTCACTAAACTGCCTCAGCCAGAACAATAACATCTTAAAGGACCACACGGTTCTGAATATATAATTCAGTTTCAATTACATTTCCACTTCCACTCTGGCTGCTCTGTCTGAGTCATTCGCTTCCACCCTATCAGTGATTCCTCTGTGTCCTAGCCTTTGTCTTAATGAACTGTGGCACAAATCCCCATTTAACGGACAAGAATCCACAGCTGCCGCTCACTGAGTGAGCATTTTCACACTTGGCACAGAAAATCATGGTGTGTCTTTGTGTTAATCCGTACTAATGACTCGTAATTGGATTGACCAGATTATTTCGTGTTATGGCCCATTCAGGACACCACTGGCCAGTAATGGGATAGCTGGAATGCTTGTGTGACCGAGCCACGTCTATAATAGAGAGCGCCTGAACCTTGGGCAGATTGATTTCCTTTCCAAATGGGTTAGGACTCTAACCTATGGTGCCTGTTCTAGGGGAATTAAGATAACCGGATTCCCCTGAAGACCGCCTTTTAGACATTCATTAAGTTCTCAATGAAAAAAATGACTATATTCTGTTTCAGTGTAGATCATCCAGTTATAATTTTATGGTTTTGCTAAAGCTTCGAAAGGTGCTGCTCTATGTTCCCTATAAGAATGACCTGGTCCCTCCATTCAGAATCAGATATAAAGCAGTGTAAGTTCCAAATTGAACAAACACCGAGATTTGACCAGCCCAACACACAACTCAACACACCTTAGAGGGCATTTACACACTGCCCACTATTTCCTTGCATAAAAAAGCAGTGGCACTAAGGTCTTCATTAACAGCGGGCGCTGTGATTGTTTGTGTCTCGGCTTCGTGTGTTTGGCCATCCGTCAGCTCAGTTTTTCTTTGATGTGGCGCCCGGGCTCTTGGATGGCACTCTTAGAAAAAGCATGTGAATTTTGAGGCAGGCAGGGTGCACCCATCCCCCGCTCCCCACCCACCAACCCACCCAATCGGCCTGCTTTCCCTTTGTTTGGCCAATCTCCTCGGCAAGGAATTAGCCGGATCTGAGAGCCCACGCCGCCGGATTAGGCTCAGCCAGGCCAGCTCGCATGGAGCCGATGAGAGCCGGGTGCCACAAGTGGCGACACTTCTGCCTCTCTCTGTTTCTACCAGCCACCTTTCCTTTTTAAGCACCTGTTTTTACAGCAGAATGAACACTTACTAGCCCTGTTCTACATTAAGCAGGCCCACAACTGTTGACAGGGGCCAAGACTGTAGGGGCCAATAATAACCTTCACGCTGTTCGTTATGTGCACAAAACAAATAATAAATGGGTGAGTGTGAAATTCATTTTCAAGAAATGGAAATCTCCTCCATGAAATAAAGTCTCTGAACACTCCCAGACCACACACACACACACATAAAGAATGAATTCATGCATCTGGGGCGCGACTTCATCATAAGCTGTTCTTTCCCCCGGCCACTTTCTTGCCCAAGCAGCCCACTATACACCACTGGACACAAGGCTGGGTTATCATCATCAGTTCTGGTCGCAGGCATCCAAGTCACACTTTGGCACCAGGGGGGGCTGGACAAGAACATCCCTCCCTGCCACCCCACCCCCCACCCCCACACGGAGGGATGATGACAGCAGCTACCCAGCTGCGTCCCAAACACCAACTGGCCAATCACATCAGACTCTGTGGGCATGCCCTTCACCTGACCTTTCCCAGAGCGTGGGCGTGCGGGTGCAAACGTGCTGCACGAGTGGAGCGGTGATGCCACTCCTCGCCTGTCCCGGCGCGACGCCAAACGCGAAAGGTCAACATTTATCCATTCCTATTCAGATAAGCTCATGTTTTATGCTGCCCATTGGCAAAGCCCAAGGAGAGAACAGAGGAGAGGGGAGGGGAGAGACAGAGAGGCAGAGATACAGACAATCTTTTATGCCTCACTCTGAGCAGCTGGCCAGCATTCAAGGACCAAAATCAGTTTTTTTCCCCTCCCTTTAGGGAGACACACAATAAATATAATTACAGCTGCCAGATCTGCTATCTGTACTTTAATACCCAGACTAATTGGCTGATTTATTTGAATCGAGCTCCCAGCAGAAACTCGCTTGTCTGGCTATCACCTGTTGAATCGAGATAATCCAATTGCAAGGATCCCCAGGCGAATTTTTTGTTTGTTGGTCTAAATTTACATCTGTCTGACAAGTCAGTTTACACCCCCCCCCCACCCTTTTTTGGCACAGTGGTTATCACGTAACGTGTTGTGTACCAAACAGCCAAGTAACATACAAGATTCTATGTCACACCACACACACGCAGACACACACACACACACAAGTTCACTTCACGTACAGGACATGTACCTCTCAAGCATGTGTGAGGTGTTCAAAGGGAAGGATGTTTTCTTTCTCATGTGACTGATCTGCAGTCTGTTGTCTCAGTAATGAATCTGTCGCCTCCACATGACATTCTTCGCTCACCGGGGTGCAGTTACGGCCTTTCCAGATGACGAGAGCACAACCTCGGTCACAGATGGATGGACACCCAGATAACACGAGCCGCTCTCGATGAGAGGAGACCGGAGATATGTTTCTGTTGCTTTAATTCTCATGTAATCGCCCCAGAGAGTAGCGCGATGGGAAGTAAAAATAACCGATTGCTGAGCGAAACAGGACGGGCAGGGGAGGGGCATGAGGGGGCGAGCGAACAGACTCGACGGGGAGGCCTCAAGATACTGACAGGGCTGTCTTTAAGCAGCTCGCCGATCCCCAGCCAACAATCAACATGTGAAGGCGTGTGGAGTCATCCGCTACCAGACTTTTCTGTTTTTTAGCTCTTTTTTGGGTGGAACTATATGCTGTCTATTGGGCAGAGAGCTCAAAGCTGTTGTGGTGAAAAATTAAGTAGGGATGAGGCGCCTCAAGGACTATAGTTCACATATTCTTTCCCTGCTTTTGTTGCCCATAGGAAACATCCACGGGGTCATCCACCATCAATCCTCAGTGGCAGGCTAGGCTACATGATAGAGACACTTACGGACCCTGTTACCCAATAGGCCAGCTCTCCCCAGGGTGCCACTAAAGGCATTATGGCCAAGAACCAGAGGAGGGTGGCTAGGGTTATGCAAGAGCCCCCTGCTGGTGAGGGCAAGGGCTGGGTAACACAACCTATGTCAACCCCTCCACTGATCCACTCAATCCCATTATGTAGGTCATCCTTACCAAACACAAGAGCCAAGCCACCACTAAAACTAACTCGGCCTGAGCCACAACAGCACATACCCCAATCTCGGTTGATGCTGGTACGAATAAGTCACCATGGTTACCAGTAATAAAATATTTTGGGAGGGGAAGTAACAAGCTACAAAGTTCCCATGCCCCTGCTGAGAATATAGAAAAAGAAGCCTGTTTAGAAGAGCAAGAGGACATAATTGCGGCCGATTCCCTGCAGAGATCATTATGCAGCTTTTGTTCACAAAACCACTCCAGAAGGATAACAGCAAGCACTTATCAGTCACTTGGTCCAATGAAAACAGCAAAGCGCTGCCTGTGCCTGCTGTTCCCATAACCTGCTCCTTCCTCCACAGCTTCTATTTAGCATTAATCAATCTCTAGCTCTTCTCAATGTGAAAAACTTATGGACTGATCAGACAGTAGGATTGAAGATATCTATATGACCCCGTGGCTGGTGAGGACCTCCTGCATAGAGTGCAGATGTTAAGCCATCTTCAGCGGTGGTTTAAATTGGATCAGCTTGTCAGAGGTTTAACAACAAGTCTGTGCGATTCACCCGGTGTCAGGGTTTGGTATCCAAGTATCGGATCAGTATCAGTGTATCCCCCAAACACATGCTGGCAGAGGGCAGAGGCGTGACAGGCATCTGGACTCTCTTCTCGTCTTTTCTCTTCTCCCGTCTTTGTGCTACACTCTGGGCGACAGAGGGCCTGTAGTAATCTCCAAACTTACTGGGTATCATCTGCTCTGAGCCTGCATGTTTTCAAGTGGACCAGCTGGGATTTTTTGCTCGTTGAACACACACACACACTCACAGCCAGGCCCAGCGAGAGGGGGCACACGCACACACTCAACAAGCCTGGTGCCAGCAGGCCAAAATTTCAGTCACAACAGAAGCTCAGGGTCAACTTGGTCTAGCCACCTGACAACAACAGTCTGCTCACTGGAGTCGCTGGAGAGTCGCTCGAGTGATAAAGCGGCCCGATTGCCTCCATTTTGCCACAAGTCTGAGCTGATGGTCTGCAATTTGGTATCAGAAGTGCAGCCACGGGGCATGTGTCGCGCCGATGCCAGTCACTCAATGGCATTTCAGGGAACAGCTGTTCACCGAGTGCCAGACTGATGAAATAAGAGTGGCCTAAAAAACTCACGACACCCCAGCTCACACACCGCCCCACCACCTCACAGCATCCAAACTTTTAAAACTCCCAGGAGTGCTGAGCTATACCAAATCCATTCTATCCATCTGTTTGAGCCGGCTGTAAATTAGGAGGGAGGCCAGTGGCCCCAGCACTGCCCTACAAAAGCCCGCATTAACACCATCAGGGGGCTTGTAAATGCATTACCAGTATGACAGGGGGCTCTTAAAAGGGGCTGTTTATCATGTTGAGAAATGTCTTAGGGGATGTTTTGGCCCGAATGCACAAAATGATGTACACGTTCGAAAACGAATGGCACAGACCACCAAAAAAGGTGAGGAAACGGTCTGGAAGGCCTGTTTACTTTTGGGACAGGCCGTTTGGGTTATGTTAAATGGGCCTTTCAAACACCATCTCTGAAAGCCACAGGGGCATTAACCTGATCTCTCTTTGAACTTGAGGCCCTCTCTGGGGGGTTACTGAGATCTTCAAAAGGTGTCTGAGCGCATGGGTTCATTCCAGGTGAGTAGGAGCCTATTCAGGCATGCTAGTCCTGGCTCATCTCCTCCCTTAGCTCCGTTTTAATGAAAATGGGGAATTCAGGCATATTTGTTTCTAAGCAAAACAGCACTGCACAGAATTTGCTACAGATAATATTCAAAGACAAAGAAGAAAAGAGGCTTCTGTTTAAGGGACAGAACGCCAGTGAATGGAATTCTTTGTTGAATGGATGCCAGTGGTGTGACTGACAGAGGCAAAGCCCTGCCCCTTAAGATTGGTTCACTAAACTATGCCAGAACCCAAGGTATAAAACATAAACCACAAACTCTCAAGTTGATCACCAGACAGCCCTACAGCATGGGTGTCATAAAAGAAAAAAACAAAAAAACAACACAAAAAAAACTCCTTGCACCACTTGCACAACCTGGGATAGGATTATGGGAAGGGTTGCTGCTCCTGTCACTCTCTTGGCCGTCAAACGAGACTGTGACGGATGCTCACAACAACACTGTCGAGAAACTCAGCACTGAATTTAGGAAGTCTCCCATAGGAAGGTCAGGGTGTGAAGCACCTTACACCTGAGGCACGAGGTGATGTGTGCACATTCGGCAAGCGTGTGGATTATTCCCGAGATCAGCATGTGTGATGAGATGAGGAGGGCAAGCGGCTCATGATCAAGAGGACAAGCCACCAGTAATACCAGTAGGATTCACATGCCAACCACAATGCCAGGGCCACCTGTTTCTCACCCCCTATTTGCTGGTCACTAAGCTTGTTGTCAAGGTCAACCCCCCAATCACTCACTTTCTTCTTGCTCCCCACCTTTCTGATGACAGTGGTTCAGATCAGTTGAGTGGGGCAGCTGTGACTTTATCCTAGACTGCCATTCCTTTGCCACCTGACAGGATTAAGAGGCACATTAGTATTCATCCCCGATGCCCCCTCTGCACTGGCTCTCTGACAGAATCAATATGGCAACCTACTCACAGAGCAGATAAGGCCTCATCATTCACATCAGCGTCAACAGGGGTAAACAAATCCCGACTATTCCCTATCTGAAGGAAGAACAGTGCCAGCACATGAAGCTGTAGTCTGCATGGAACACTAGGGGAGAGAGCTAAACACTAGTGGAGAGAGCTTTCTGTCTAGTGAACTCCTTCTACACGACATACAGTAATTAAATCAAATGCTCTGTAAAGGGAAAAGCAGATGACGCTTGTGGACTTTTGAAGTCAGTCATGATGGCATGTCACACTAAATGTGTGGTCACATACCTCTTGAGTGAATCAGTGCTGTCCTAAAATTTTAGTTCCTTAGAAATCCAGCAGTGCAGAAATTATGGATGAGATTTGTGCAACCAGGAATAGACGGGCTCATAAACTATCACTCTGTAAATTACCGTCTCCTTAAACATCAGACAGCTACGTTGTGTACATGGAAGTCTTCTGACTATAATGTTCCTCAAGCTTATTTCGGAAAATGGTGACACACTCTTCAGCAATCTTACTAGACAGGCACAAATGACAAGCAAGAGCATGAAATGAAAATAGTTGCTGTTTCTAAGTGGCGTGCAAAATGAGCCTTCTCTGCCAAACTCAAATGGATGTGCACACTGCACCAGCTGTCTTTGAACTGTACCACTCACCACACGCAAGCAGACCCACACTGGTGCTCCAGTGGGTCTGCGTATGTGACTGTGCAGGGAGTGGGCAAAATCACATTCCCCCTTGTCACTGAACAAACATAAGTCAAGTACTTTCATAATCGTGTGTGTGTATGTGTGTTTGTAAGCCACTGACCCAGCCAAGGAATGTGTGGTATTGAATATTGGCGGCCGGCCTCACACATAGCCAGAGCAAACTTGAGCCAAGCCCTCCTGACTTTAATCGGCTGAGTCACCCCTCCAAAGCCCACATCCTGTCAGCAGCCATGAGGAGCTGGGCTTGGAGACCCACGCTTTTAACCTAAGTCACATTGGTTTGAACCAGGAGAAAGCGCCACCTCCCAGACCAAAACAACAGGGCAACATGAGGTCTGATTCGGCCCTTTTCAATCCAATAAACGTAAACAGACATAGACAGACCAGGGGGGTGCACGAGCGAAAACGTGTCAAGGCAAGCAAGTGCTTTGGACGTCTGCTCCAGTGCTCTGGGGAAGCAGCAAGCAGGTGTTCTAATCGGCGACAGGTGAGGGTATGTGCGTCGACACACAGCTGCTCCTCCCAGTAAATCTGTTAATGCCATCGTACCTGCTGCCTCTCCGGCACTTCCTGCCCTGAGCTGCTGTTGTGTTCTGGGACCTATGAACAATACCCAGAGATGACAACCATTTGTCAATGTTGCTTCCCTTCTGAACAGAGGGAATTTCCATGTCTTTCTCTAGACGAAGCGCGACCAGTTTATTTATAGAGCATATTGAAAAACAAGTTTAGTGCCACACAATATAGAAGAAACAGATGCAAGAACTTGTTGACATCAATCTTTCCCTCTCCAGCTGTTATTTTTTGCAATCTGTTGATGTAAGGTCAGAGAAAGATTCTCTATGCATAGAGGACTTTAGCAATGGTCTATGTATAGACAGCCCCCCTCCCCCCCCCCCCCACCATCCCCCAATTAAATCCATTGCCCACAAACTGGCCCCTGTAAATGGAGTTTCAGTCAAGTCCTAAACAGACCTCAGGATCACCCCAGTGACGGAGAAACATGGTTGCGCCCACAAAGAATCACCCTTGTTTGCATTCTCAACGGCAGGACAAAAAAAAAAAATTGACGTTTCCACCCCGTGGGTCAGATGACATAAATTAAGCCACTGTCCAGAGCTAAGTGCATAGCAACTGTTGTAAGTCTAAACAGAAGCCTCTGTGAGAGTGCAGTGACAAACTGCCCTTTCTGAGCAGGCTGTGCTCACTCAGCGCTGATGCGAATCACTGATAAGGCAGATCAAGGAGCAGAAATATAAACAGGCACCTGACAGTAACTCCTCGCTGCTCTGACACAACGCACCTGAGATGGGGCATGTGAAGGGATCGCTTCAGGGAAAACACATACATCAGAACAGGCTCTGCCCTGTGTGGGATTCAGCATCGAGAAGGAGGCAGCAAAAGAACATGAAGAAGGAGATGGAGAAAGAAAGAGAAAAAAAGAAGGGAAGAGAGAAAAGAACCCCTCTCCCCAGGGGTGAAAGAAAGGAGAGAACAGGAGGGAAAAAAAGAGCCCTTACCTTGAAGAATGTGCGCAGGAAGTACATAATACTGAGCATTTTTGGAGAGCGTGGTGGGAGAGAGCCCCTCTCTCTCTCCCGTACTCACTTGCTCCTGTGTTCTCCAGGGCCCTGCTCTGGATTGCGGCTGGCCGGCTTCACATGCTAGCCCTCACACAACCTGTTGCTATTTTAGACGGGACTTAGCCCAGGACAGCCAGGGGAGGAGGGAGGGAGGGAGCCTAGTGGAGAAAGAGAGAGGGAGGGAGAGAAGGGGAAGAGAGAGGGAGTTCTGCCAGAGAGGCTTACGGTACTGAGGAGTTGCGTAACAGCCGTAGCTTATCGAGCCTACTGCCCAGGCAACGCGAGGTTCCAGGGAACGTCTACAGGCCCATGAAGTTTTCTCATGGAGAGACAAAAAAACACAAAGACATCAAACAATGTTGTGATCATTCAGCCAGCCCTGAATGCCCTTCAACTACCCGGAGCTGAAAAAAAACTGCTCCTTGCTTTTCATTTCACTTTCTGGGAAACCGAAAAGGGCCTATCCAAGAACACTGTGTGCTTCTCCTGCCAATGCCATGACTACAGTGCGTCGTTATCAACAAAGAACACACCGGCTGCTGGAACACACTGATCATGGAGCAGATGTCCAGAGCTCACATTGACCTGCAGAATTTACATGCTTAATGGCATGTCATGTACAACCCCCCCAGCCCCCCTCCCCCCAGGTTGGAGAAGGCAAAAGAGCAAGGCAGGGACAGCAGATTCCAGACGAATTCCAGACTCGGACAGAGTAAACAGAGGCACAGGAACAGGGATGAGGAGTCGGATTTGATCCAGCAAATATGGAGATGGAGACGGAGCATAGAGGGAGGGGGAACACGAAACAATGCTTATGAAATTAAACAATGAAATATTACACCACTTAACAGTCAAAACTGAAAAGCTGTTCCAGGAAAGTGAATTATTTTTGTGTTCATCAAAACTGTACACACAGTCGGGCTTGAAACATGGCTGGTTTGGTGGCAAGTTATTAAAGACAGCTGTTTGTTGCCCCCTACAGTTGAAATCCAGTAATGCCCAATTGGTGCTCTATTCTCTCTTATTCTAGTGAGGCTGTTGGTGTCTTATGATGCCTCCTAAATTAATAACTCAAACCACAGCTCTAATTGCAAATCTCCCTTCAGGAGAGAACATAATCAAGAATTTGCCCCTACACTGCGCATCCCCCAGTACCCCATTCATAACCCCTCTGTGTCTCTGTGGCACGAGGGCGATTGTTCCCAGAGCCAGGGAGGCATGAAAAATGGGACTTTGGCCTGCGCCTCATCTCACCGTTGTGCTGTTGTTTTTGTCATCAGTGTGGCCTGTAATGGCCTGTGACACATTAGGAACGATGGGGGGAAAAACAGGATGTGATTCAGGGGAGTGGTTCCAGTACAGAGACCCAGAATGCCAGCTCCTCCGTTAATAAAATCCCTCCTCTGAATTTTGTGGTTTGATATGCGTCACTAAACCACAAACATTTTCTACAGCACACCAATAGGACATTCCGTGGCAAATTAGAGTATCATCGTTGTCCAAATAATACTGCTCATTATTATCCTCTCTCGGGTCATAACTGATGATGCCAGACTATTCTGTTTTTCTCCGAGAAATAATAGGGCTTTACTTGACAGGTATGTATGTCACAAAGTTAAAGGCAAACAACAGGGGTAATATGACCATTCTGCAATGTTGAATGGTTCTTATTTTTGCCTTTGGCACAAGCAAGTGTCAAACTCCAGACACCCCAGTTGGATGTTTGAGTGGGCCCCATTGCGTGGCTTGAAGTGCAAATGTCCTTCCGTGTGAGCGAGCGGGAGAGATTCTATCAGCTCTTGTAAACGTGCTCACAAACAAGCTGAGCTCCCCCCAAGCCTGCTTCAGCGGAAGGACACCCCATTTTTTTCCAGGTCTGCCTGAGTGAGACAAAAAAAAGGGGTGAAAATAATACCGTGCCAACCGTTGCCATGGAGGGCAACAGGTTTGGGGGCATTTTTTTCTTTCTCTTTTGACTTCCCTCTCTCTCTATTGTTTGGGTTTGTTTTGTTGTGCCTTTTTGTGTTTCCTGTGGGAAAGCCGAGGAGAGGAGAAAGGAGAGGAGTGCTTCGTGAGGAAGAATGTTGATTGGAATATGATGGTTGGACCAGAAACAGTCCCACAGGCCTCATCCTCACGGGGGACACAAAGAGAGAGAGGGGAGAGAGAAAGAGAGAATGAGGAAAAGAAAGAGAGCGCACAATCCACAATCCTGTCCTGACTGAAACATGATGAAGCAACCCAACTCCACCACAGCACAGAGCCTTTGGGAAGTGTCCTCTTTGATGGCCAATAAACAGCAGGCTATGAGACAATACAACCTGCAACCATGGACCTGAGTCCTGACATACCTCGTTAGAGTGACAGGTCACTAGCACTCACATGAAAGATTGTTGGTGCACAGACATCTGTGTTGTGGCTCATTTAGCCCTCATGCTGCCATTCTTTGTCATGTCTAAAATCTTTGCCAAAAGAATATTACCCCAACAGTTAGGGGTTCTTTCCTCCACCGCTTTCCCAAGAAGAGGACAATGGCTCTCCATCATTATCCCAGCACAGTGGAGCGGCTTGGCCCTGCACCAGCCAAGACTCTGCCTCTGTACTCCACTCTTCTCCTCTCCTCCTCTCCCTATCCTTGTCTTCTTCCCTCCCTTTCTCTCTCTCTCTCTCTCAAAATGCTCATTTATCTCTCCTCTGGCCTCTCCCACTCATTCTATACCTATCAACTGCTCATTTCTTCTAAAACCTCCCTCAGCTCTCATTACTCCCTTAATGATGTTATTTTCAACACAGTTATGTTCATATACAACATACACTGAACTATTCCACTGTCTCCACAGACTGCACAGCATCTAAATCAAGAAGCCATCATGATACAAATGTAATGCATGTTTCCAAAACTAGCGATCAAATAGGCAATGAAAATGCTGTCCTTTGTCTAAGTCATTCTTGAGGGCGAAACCTAAAAGAGTTTATGAGTGTTTGGAGTTGGATTAGACAGTGCTGTGTGATTAGTGGTGATTTGTTCCTGACTATGGCTGGATGGAAAATGGTTGATGGAGTTGATGGAAAATCCAGTTCCATTTCATGTTGGCAAAAGTCAACATTCCACATAGCCGACGCTGTTTAAGGTCATCAACCACATGCCGGCATGTTGGAGCAACTGGACGATGACATGGCAACACAAAAACACTCCCGTTATTCCAACTAAACTACGGTCACACACACACCCACGTTCTTTTATATCCAAGCATATCCAAACCCAGTCAAGTTCTGCCTATGTACAGACACAAATGAAGCCAGACCAAAGTGACAAGAACAAAAACTTAACAAAGAAAAAAATACATTCTAGCTGACGTTCTCTGTACGGGTCCAACGGTTCCACGTGACGCATGTTGCTCCTCTGTCATTCCTCTGAGATTCCTCCCACGTGCACCAAGCCACGAGCACAATTAGAACATGAGCAAACCCGAGACGCCCCTTAACGCTTCTGCACACTACCAAATAGTCCCGACCCCCAATCAATTAACAGAGGCCCAGAAATCAATCTGTGTCTGAACATGTCACATAATGAAGCGAGTCATTAATGTAAATAGTTCTGTGCGAAGGAGCGGCTGCCAACTGTCAGCAGGCTCTTCCTCTGGCGTAAGGGCAAAAGCAAACATGAGACGCTCCTGTGAGACTGCAAAACCAACACAGACGCCTCTCCCCGGCAAGGACGCAGACATTTTGGATTAGCTCGAAAAGTCAAGTAATTCCACCCCCATTCAAAGAAGAAAAAAGGTCTTGATAAATAGGCCTCTTGTGGGACAGCCATGTGAAGAAAGAGGCCGAGTACACTTACAGACATGATTGTTGGGCTATCAGGAAGAGGGCTGAATACAGATCTGTCAGACAGGCCGACTGCCTAGAATCTCTGACCCACATCGTGCTGTGTTTGGATTGTGCGCCATGTCTAAATACGAACTGATAGTTTCTGCAGGCTATCAAAGAGTGTGGGATATATACAATCAGACGTTTGAGGCGTTTAGAGTGATGATTCAAGGCAAGATGGGAGTGAAATTTCATGGGAGTGAAGATGAAGAATGAGGAGAAGAATGGATCATAGGACCATGAGCCAGTCTACAACATCAGTCAAGCAGGAGCGTCTACAACAGCAGTAACCTTATGGTATCCGAACTGGACTTGCTCAACATTATGTCTAGGCATGCTAATCTCACACGTCAAAACAAAGCTCGAGTGATCGGCGATGACCCCACCACCAGTCGAGTACCGTGTCCCACTAACCCCGCTGACCTGCTCAAGCTGACTCTCGGCACCTGCAGCTGCCCCAGTGGAGATGGGTTAACTCAGGGAGAGGCTGGAGAGAGCCTAAGAGAGTGTGCGGCTGGGGTGCTCAGTGTGCACCCTCGACGAGGTGACACATGAAACACAGCACCGCCACAGGTCAGGGGGTTAAACCTCGCAACAAAGGCCAGTGTCACACAAACGCATGATGTCACCACTTTGGTAATGGCTTTGAGGGAGTAAGTAAGCAGTGTGTGTGTGTGTGTGTGTGTGTGTGTGTGTGTGTGTGTGTGTGTGTGTGTGTGTGGTGGAGGAGATTGCATGGGGTGGGCAGCTCTCTCTTTCATGCCCTTAAGTACCTCTGTGTGCATGTCCTTTTGTATTATTGTCCTCTGGGGCCTTTATGCATGAATGTGTGGGTGTGTGTGCGTGAGTAAGTTTGACAACCTCTGTGTGTGTGTTTGTGTCTCTATTCCTTTATGTATATGTATATATGAGCCTGCCTTTATGAATGCATGTGAGTGTTTGTGTATAACAATCCAGAATAGGACTTGGGGCCCATTTCTCTACAACTTTCCGGTGACATTCATATACTAGTCCCCTGAGCACCCTGTCACGTGACAATTTGACCCAGTCCATGATGGCTGAGTTTAGTTGCGTGCATACACACACACACACATTTGTGATGTAGGCCTCCCTGCTGCTGGGCTAATGACTTTCTTTTTTCTTTTGTGTGTTTTTGTCTGTTGGTTCTCAAAGGTGGCCAGGGGCTGAGAGGTTCAGGTTCATGTCGCACTGAGCAGGGTGAGCGGCATCAACGAATGATGGACTGACTCTCTTTCTGCCCTCCACCACTTCTCCCCCCACCCCCAGCCTCCTCCCTGTCTCTCTGTCCTTCTCTCTCCCTCCACTTTCTGTCTTGGCACAGACCGTGTCTCTCGTGAGAAACGGGCCCGAGGCAGAACCCTGGAGCGTGAGAAAACCACTTCCAGCAAGTGAGCCGTTACCCTCCGGGCTTTTGCGCTCCTTCTCTCTCTCCTTTCCCTCGCTCTCCTCTCTGGTGGTGATGGACCATGGCCGCTCGCTTGCTCGACAGGGGGAAGAGCCTTTCCATTGGCCCCAACCTCTGCACACTGCTGGGCCCCTCGCTGGGCATGGACACTGCTTCCGCCCAGAACGGCCTGCGGTGGAAAATGCTCTTTTTGTTTGTCCACAGCGGAAAAGTCTTCCACCAAAAACATTCACTGACATGGCCGTGATGACAATGACTGTCATGATGGAAATCTCAATCTGTTTTCTTTTTTCATCAAAGTGTCCACTGCAACAACACTGCTATTGTCGAGTCTGATCCACAGGCTTATGGAAGAAAAACAGCAGAAGCACTTTACAGCTCACAGTTTGGAGATGCATGGAACATGCATAACTAGTGCTTCAAAATTACAATAGCAAGTTTGTTCTTTCATAATTGGCATCCATTGACAGGGATGTGTTTGAATGTTCAATCAAAATTAGCATTAGATTAGCAGGTAATTTCAAAAGCTAAAATGTGTCAAGCGACTTTGAGACCATCAAAACTAGAGTGGTGAGAATAATGATAAGTCAAGTTTGATAAGATGATGCATCATGTGCCTCTCAACATCCCTCTTTTAAAAGATTTTTTTTCTGTCTTCAACCCCACAGGTCTCCAGTTCTCTTTGCAGATGGATTAGAAAAACAGCATTTCCTCTGTCATCACATGACACATCCCTCATAGACTGTTAATTGGCACAGCACACTACCTACAGGGCCAAGTTCTTGTCACTTGAGGGTTTCCAAACTATAATCCCATTTGAAAAACCAAGCTGGCGATGGTATGGTCATGCATCATCAAAGCTCCCAGCTAGGCCCTCTCCAAAAAATAACCCTGAGGCTCTCCTGTCTGTGTTTCCCAAAGCCATAGTTGCTAATTTTGTTAGCAACTGTTGGTTGCAATGCAAATTCCCAATTTCCCAAAAAAACAGTTAGCAACTGTGGTTTTAGAAAACGTGCCCCTGGACATTGGGGATTCAGGGAGAACCGCTCTGCCCATGGGTGTCTGTGAGGTTGTAGGGGTGCTGAGGGAGCCTGGCTCTTGTGATTCATCCTTCACCGTCCAGAGAAGAGGCTTTTTATGCCAGGGCTCTGGGTAGGATCACAGGAAATGAGTCTGGCTAAGCTAAATGACTGTTATCTATCAGCCACAGTTGGAGAGCAGAGTGGAGCACAGCGGAGCAGCCCCAAACTGGGACCCTTCTGTTTAAACACACGTGTCCACATACACATGCAGCTGCACACACACACACACACACACACACACACACAAATGCATACAGACACACAAACACACACACAACACACACACACACACAAATGCATACAGACACACAAACACACACACAACACACACAACACACACACACACACACACAAATGCATACTGACACACAAACACACACACAACACACACACACACAAAGACACACACACATGAACACACACAAATGCATACACACACACAACACACACACACACTACTCTATCACACACACACACATGTGCTTTTCTCCCTAAATGGGGTTTAAACAGCATGTTTTTGTTGACCATGAAGACAAAACATCATGTTGACATTATTAGCTGTGGAATGAAAAGACCACAGACAAATATGGAAAAAATACTCAAGTCCTTGAAAGTCCACAATGTTCCAACAATCCAAAACATTTAAATCAGGCATGCTTGGGTGGATAATTACAAGAATACATTCTTCTCTTACAGTAAATGTCAGGGAATACACGTGTCTGTTTTCTGTTCTTTTGGGTTAGAGGAGCAGATGATACAAAAAGAGGCTGCATATTGTAACTGAATCCAAGGAACTGAAAAACAGTATCCAAGATTATCCCTGTGTGAATGTAAAAACTCCCACATAACACACACACACACGCACACACAGACAAACACACACACACATACACACACACACGCACACAAACACACACACACATACACATACACACACACACGCACACACAGACAAACACACACACACACACACACACACACACACGCACACACACAGACAAACACACACACACCACACACACACACACACACGCACACAGACAAACACAACACACACAACACACACGCACACACACAGACAAACACACACACACACACACACACACACACACACGCACACACAGACAAACACACACACACACACACACACAGTCCTCATCCAAGAACACTCACTAAGAGATTCTTTTGTAACTTTTGCCTTTTTAACTAGCAGACTGAATAGTGGCCATGAAAAGCACTGCTGTGATTCACGTACCTTTGCAACTGGGATAGAAGAGAGGGCTCTGTGGGGGTGTGTGTGTGTGTGTGTGTGTGTGTGTGTGTTAGTTTGGAACTGTGTATGTAAGTGTGTAAGGAAGGGGGTCTCCTATGGATCAGAGGGAGCTGTGTGGTGTGTGTGTGTGTGTGTGTGTATGCATGTGTAGAAGGGGAACATCATATGAATGTGAGGAGTGTGAGAATGTTCACCCCTCCCAAGACCCTTGGCGTTTCTTACCCCCAATCACACACACACACACACACACACACACACACACACACACACACACACATACACACACACACTGTCTCCATGGTTTCCTGTCAACACGGGTGAATAATTAAGCATCCGCTCGCTCATTTGCATGACAAGATGGGCGCTCAGAGCCTCTCACAAGACCCCCTCATCGCCCCTCTGTCTCCCTACCACCCTCTCCTTAGCATGAACGCTGAGTGAAAATGCTCCCTTTCTCTTTCTCTCTCTCTCTCTCTCTGATCACAGCTCTTCTGTCCACCACTTAACATCAGTCTTTGTCTCCACTACCGGAATAACTAATGAAGGGTATTTTCTAGAAGATTCTATTTGCTGAAAAAAACTGTGTAGGTGTGTGTGTGTGCGTGTGTGTATGTGTGTGTGTGTGTGTGTGGTGTGTGTGTGGTGTGTGTGCATAATATCTCATGAGAAGAAGACAAATACCTGGCCCTCTCCATCCTGAAGTCCTCCAGAGATTGACAGTTACGGGGAAAGTGTTCTTAGTGAAGCCTTCCTCGTAAAAATACCCATGAGGGCACAAAGGCCCACTCTTACATTTGTGTGGTCTTTCTTACCCTGATGGCAACAAAGCTCTCCCAACTTTTCATCATTATGTCAAGAAAGTGAAGGGGCTAGTAGTGTGCCCACCCACCTACACACACACAGACACACACACACACACACACACACACACACACACACACTGTTTCCCCCTCCACAGCCCTTCCCGTAGGCACAACTAAATGCCAGGGCTGAAAGTCAGTGGACCACAGCTCATTAGCCCAAATAATGCCAGCTCCACCCAAAACAATGTAAAATTAGTCCCTTTCTTTCCCTTTTCACTGCGCTCAATGGACTGGAGCCTCCTGGGAGGTCTAGGAGGCTGTTGTTCCGATGGAAGTATCTATGCAGGAGCCTGACCTTCTCCCTGAATCTCTGTCTTCATTTACCTCCCTCAAACTCCTATCTCATCCCTTCAGTTGGTTTGCTCTTTTTGAAATTTTATATACAACTGTCATTAGTGCAAAGGAGTCATTGAGAATACCTACGTGCCTCCCATACACATGTGCTCATGTTAGTGAACACAAACACACACACACACACACACACACACACACCTATGTCTGAATAGGGCTGCTAGGCAGCTCACACAAAAGGCCGCCTCTGTCACAAGTGATTCCAAGAAGCTTGGACAAACCCAAGCAGGTTGAGGGAGACCACAGGCCCAGAAAAGAAAGCGAGAGGCCAGTCATTTACTGCCGTCCCTCCACTTCACTTCCCGGCCCTCATCCCTCATCCAGTTATTGTAAGGAATACGCTCTTTTTTCCTCTTCCCTGCCCGGAATTTTCTTTGGACTCCTTTGCCTTTGGCTTGGCCCTGCTGAGGCTCGCTGCAACTTCAAGGGAAAATGTTGGGGCTTTGAAAAATTTGGAATGCCTGCCCTTTTTTCTTGCGTTTTTACTTTCTTCCTTTTGCCCTCTCTCACTCTCTCTCTCCCTCTCTTTCTCTTTCTCTCTCATTCAGTCTTTCTCACTGTACCTTTCCATCGCTCGTAGCAGGCCTACGCTGATACAGTGGAATTTTAAAAGCTAAGACATGCTCAAACATACATAATATTGGACAGACACAAACCCACACACACATAAACATACACACACACACACACACACACACACACACACACACACACACACACTCCCCCGTAAAGCTTTTAGGCGAGGCAGGAGGTCAGCCAATGGGTGCTGGAACGAAGGAGAGTGAAGGAACGCATGAAACGAGTGTTGCCATGGCAAATAGCTTGTCCCGGCTCCGAGTCTCGAGGCTTAAATGAACATAAATCCCCCCACTGTGTTTCCCCCATATCCCCCAATTCAACAAGCCACCTCAGCCCTCCCCCCCACCACCACTGGCAGTAGAGGAAGAGCCCCATTTAAAAGCACTGAACATAAAAGGAGTACAGGATCAGTCCTCGCATACCTGCAAAGGAAGCCCGATTTAGGCCACATAACTCTCTAGGCTGTTTGATTTTATCTTCACCATCTCACATATGCTGCTCAAGGCAGTGCTTAAAGATGAACAGAGAGAGAGCGACAGAGAGAGAGAGAGAGAGAGAGAGAGGAGAGAGAGAGAGTGCATGTCGCGTTGGTACATGTCCTGCCCGTCCGCCCCATTGCGCCGACTAAAGGGAAAGATGTCAGTCCGCTCTGGCATTCGCGACCATCCAGCTCCCAGACACGCACAGCATTGGAGGAGGATATTGGAAAACCTGCCAGGCCACCTTGTGAAAGAAAAAAAAACAACACCTTCCCCTTGCCACTATGAAAATATTTAACCTTTTACAGCTACAGTTGCAAGACAAGCACAGCCCTCCTTATGCTGCTCCACAGCCAATGCCTGTCAGCTGAAATGGGATGGCAGGAGGCAGCTGCGCTTAGCTAAGTCCCCCTCATCTCATCCAGGATGTGGTCTGGGGGTCCTGTATCCGCAGTCTGGCCCGGAGGTGTGGGCACGCCCAGGGCACACGCTGGTGATATATTTGGGGGGCCCCTGTGACCAGCGGGGGAGCGTAGGTCAGGCACCCCGCCTACAGGTGGAAGGGCGGGTGGGTAAATATAGAAGGGGACCTCCGGCCACGTGGAAGGACTGGCCTTGGGTTGGGGGATCGGAACTATTGAGTCACCACACACACACACACACATGCGCACACACGCGCACACACACACAGACAAAATAATAGGCATACACATGCACAACCAGAAGCATTACCGACACACACACACACACACACACACACAGACAGACATAAACGAAAGAAAACCAAAACTATGCTACCTACAGGGCATCTCCATAAAACCAAACAAAAATCAGACAAAAGCCTTAATGAATTGGAAAACATGGAAACATGCACATCAATGGCACATTAATGGCAGTCCCAAAAGGCAGAGACAAAGCAAAGGATGACACATGGAGACAACCAGAGACAGTCAGAGAGAGGAAAGAGAAGGGACAGACAGAGACAGTGAATCAACCCCAGAGAGAGAGAGAGAGAGAGAGAGAGAGGAGAGAGAGTCAGGAATAAATGAGCAACGCATGTCTGGAGAGGGCAAGGATTAACGCACACAGAATAACAGGAAGATGCAAGAGACCAAAACAAAAAAAAAAAACGTCAAAAAAAACCCACACAGAGCCACACGGTCGGAGCGGTCCGAGCACCAGTGGTTTCACTGGACACTGCAGCCAGTATGGCCACAGCTAAAAGTGACCTATGACCCCACACAGACAGCTAAAATGAATGCATTTTATTTTTAAAGATATGAAATAAAATAAAAAAAATGGAGAGGGCCAAGGAACCAGTAAGACTGAAATTAGTGGTTCAGGAGAGAGAGAGAGAGAGGTTAAGCACACCCGCTGGGAGGTAGAACACAGAGATGCACCCACACACATGCACAAGAATAGAGATTGCATTCATATGCACAGAGAGAGAGACTTACACAACACACACACAGACCAAACTGGATCTAGTAGCCAAACACTCTAGCAGACTGTTAGTGCACATGCGTAGACATTCACACACGTAGACATGCACAACTGTTCACTATTTTTCCTTTCTCTTTCTATTTCTCTCTCTCTCTTTTACAAGCATGTACATACAACCAAAGAAAGCAAGTGTGTGTGTGTGTTTGTGTATGACAGACAGAGAGACAGACAGAGAGACTGAGAGAGAGAGAAAGAGAGAGAGAGAGAGTCTGATCTGCTTTGTTTCTAACTGTCTGTCTCTGTCAAAAACACGCATGCACACATTCTTTGTGTCCCACAGTTACTAAAGGGCTCGGTCGCTGTGGTTACAGTTATTATTAAATCTATCAATCAACCCATCAGCTAGCTTATGTAAGGCCAAATCACACAAAAAAGACACTAACACCTCCCCCCATCATCAGACTAGACAGACACTACACACACACACACACACACATATAGACACCTCATTTACCATGGAGAGGTTTAAGGTTAAGAGTTTCTCACATGCATACATAACCACTCCCACCTCCTGCTGGCCCTTATTCAGGTCTGTGGAATCCCCATTATAGTCAACCATATGACATGATGTCAACAACACCCCCCCCCCCCTTCCCACTTCCATTTTTGTCCACAGCTTCAGGTGATTCAGTAAATGAGGTCATGCACGCTGCAAATGAACAAGCAAAGGTATCTCCCCAGATTCCACTCCATGTCAGTGCTGACACTAAAAGTATTATGCTGAGGAGGGCAGAAAGCGTAACGTGACAAAGCTCCTGCAGGTCGTGCTACCTGAAGCCTTGCCCACATGCTGCACTGATTGCTAATGACCACAAGGCACTGCTCTCGTTTGGTGCCGACTGGCTGACCCTCTGCTGATATCCGGCGGCCCTGACTCCCAGGAAAGGGTTAAAGGTCACAGTGGCCGTTCCTTGTTTTTCTTGTGAAGAGGTTTGAGCTCTCTGGGTGAGAGTCCGACGAGGAGACACTAAATCTCCCAGCCCCAGACAGCAGCCTGCCCACACAGAGCACACAGCTGCTTTCAGTGAAGGGAGCTTCAACTGGCAGAGGACATCTGCACCCGACAAAAAACACAGGCGATGACTGTGTGTGTGTGCATGCTTTTGTGTGTGTGTGTGTGTGTGTGTGTGTGTGTGTGTGTGTGAGAGAGAGAGCGTGTGAGTGTGTGAGAGAGAGAGAGAAGGAGTGAGAGACAGAGTTTGTCGTATAAACACAGCCTCTCTAATAGCAGGGTTAGGCAATCCTGCACTGCTTGTAACACATCCTAGCACGTACAAAAGCAATGTGCATTGTCATATATCCAGGGATCCACATGCAAGTACATGTGCACCACTCTAGTCCAAACAAACACACACCACACTCCAGCACAGGCAGGGGGCAAACAAACACATAAGTACGCACTACTCAAGTTCTCTCCCCTCTGCCATATCTCCACCCCACCTCACGCTCAGTATGGGGGGCCCAGAGAAGGGGGGGGGGGGTACTCTACACCCCTCCCCTTCCCCATAGCCCAAACCCAAACACGGGCCGAGAGATTTGTGGGGTTGACCGGCCGGGGACCCCTAAGCTGATGTCATGTTTGGCCTCGCCATGTCTGCCTGTGCCAACTCGTGAGGGCATGACACGCCACATCGGCCATCCACCCAAGTGGAGGTGGACCGTGGAGGCCTTTGTCGTGTGACAAAACTGTCAGTGTTGGAATGCTGCATTAAGATTAAAAAAAACTTGGGGTCTGAACCAGCTGGGGGGCCTAAAATACACTGTTGTTAAAGGAGTACTGTCCCTGAGGAGCCGTATGAAAACGCTTTTAAAAAATATCAACGTTCAAGGAAACAGGAGGTTTCAATTGCAGGTTCGCTTGGAATTGCCCACCTTCGTGGGGAGCACAATCCACAAATTTAACAGGCTAGGAAACTGTCTCCAGCTCAAGGACTGTTAAAGCTCTCAAAGGAGGAGACACAGAGGATGAGAGATCAAGAGAGGCTTTTCTGATCGAGCACGCTTGCTTGCTTGCTTGCTTGTTTGCAAGCACATGTGGAAGACATTCCCTCCGTAACGCAGGTTCCAGCCGACAGAGAGAGGCAGAGCCTCTGCTCCTCAATCATCCTAAATAGTGTCGCAATGATTTGATCAAGGAAATTTTTTTGGTCCATGCCTGTGTTTTTGGATCCTCCGTTCCACTCTCTACTCCTCTCTCCTTCTGACACCGCAGCTTCTAAAATGCCTTTTGGTTGGAGTAACCCAAGAGGAATCCCGATGAAGCAAGCGGGGAAAATAAAGTCCCTCGTGTCACAGAGCACACGGTGGAACGCTGCCCAGCGCTTTGGCTTGTGACAGAGCCCTCTTCTCCCATCCATCTGGGTCTTTGTGAACGCCGTAAATCTGAACCCGGACTTATTGTGCTGATGGGAGGATGAGAATCTTTGGAGAAATCTGTCGAGTAAATACCCATGTCTAACTCCATTAGGGCACAACGTCAGAGGAGATCAATTAACTGCTCCAGGCCAAATTGCTTCAGTGACACTACAAACACGTATCTTTCAGCCAACACTAGCTTTCTCTTTCCAAGAGATTTAGAAAAGAGACTTCTGGTAATCAAATTTGAGACAGAGGAATGGTGGTTGATTTGGTGTTCTAAAGTTTAAAAAACTAAATAAATAAAACTGATTTCACTTTGTTTCTTTCGCTTTTGACGTTCCTCCAAACCTCCAATTTCTGTTCTATTCTTTCTCTAATTCTTTTGATTTCTATGCTCTATTCATTCTCTTTCTTTCACCCCTAGCAAATTAACAAGCAAATGAACATCCATTTCATTTCTTTTACTAACATGTTGACCTCAAAGGTCTGTATGATAAGGCAGAAAGTACACAGTACTTACAGGCATAGTCATGGCTCCACTGTGGGGAACACAGCAGATACCAATCACACTTCCCAGTGTGTAGCCAGGGCCTGGGAACAAGCCCCGTATGGCGCAGTTGGATTCATCTCCGTTCATCAAGCCTTGGTGTTTTTTTTCCAGACATCAGAAGAGAAAATCCTGAATGTCTCTTGTGTCAACAGCATGCTAAAGCCCATGCAATGGTCCTCCCTCTTGACCCTGTTGTATGACAGGAATGCAAGCCTTGCTCTGTGTGTGTGTGTGTGTGTGTGCATGTGTGTGTGTTGCTCTGTCTCCGTGTGTCTGTGTGTGTGTGTGTACTCTGATTTATTGACTTGGGCTGAGTGCACATCGAGTTCCCCCAAACACTAGGCACACTGGCTGCTGCTTCTGCTCTTGCAGCGGAGTGGAGGGTGACCAATAGAAAAGAACGGAGCAGAGCACAGCACAGCACAGCTCCACACTGATGCTAAACAAATGAAGAGACACACGTGGCTTATATTTCTTTTCCCTCCTCGCTGTGGCCTTACATCAACTTCGACACAGACACAGACAATGTAACAAAGAAACCAAGGCGCACACAGAAACCTGCGTGTGTGACATTTCTGAAATGCTCACATACTCGCCTTCTTCACATACCAGTGAGGTAATGTGAACACTTGTGGACATATGTAGCGAAACACATTGAGAGAAGGACAACACCCTAGTATGAACAGACTCAAGCTGAGAATAAAACAGTGTTCAGTAAAAGTTTTGCATTATCTGTCTGGAAAGTGATTCCTGTCACCCCACCCCAAGGGAGTACTGTCAGTGCAACACTATACCAAATCATTACCAACTGACAAAATGTTGCACACCCAATCCAAATGGCTTAAATCACAATGAAACAGGCGAGTCTTCAGCTGAGACACACTTCGTGGTTCTCTCCCATCACACAGGAACAGGACCTACAAGCTCAAATCACCATCCAGCTTCCCACATGAAAAAATAAGCAAATCCAAACCACACACATTCTCAAGTGAAATCAGTCCAAACAAGGTCTTCCAGTAACTTACTCCCTCTGCTACATAACTGCTCATGTGCTAAATGCAGCCATTATTGATTTTTGTAGAAATGGTTCCTCTCTCTGATCTGTCTATACTGGCCACTCTTCAGGACACACATTTAGGAGATCATTCATTTTAAAAAAGAAAGAAAAAAAGGAGAACGACTTCAAGGCCTTTACCTGAGACATGGCTTAGGAGAAACATCCTTTGACCAAAAAATTACGGTGTGTTGACTCAGCCTCGAGCACATGGACTGCTACGAAATCCGACCTTCTTTCATGTCACTCGCGCTCACTGACAAACATCGGCAACTCGGGAGGGAGCCAGCCCAACCCCCAGGAGAGACAGACAGAGAGAGAGAGACAGAGAGAGAGAGAGAGAGAGAGGAGAAAAAATGTGAAAAAGTGAGTGGGAGAGAGTGAGAGTGAGTGAGAGAGAGAGAGAGGCTCTTTGCAAGTCAGTGGGAGAAAAGGAGGGAGCAGAAAGAGGGGGGAGAGAGAGCATGCTGGGGCTGGAAACACGGCTGTCCACCAATTAAGTGACTGGGCAACAGAGTTCATGGGCAGCCGCAGGAGGAGGGAGAAGAAGAAGAGGAGGAGGGGGAGGAGGGGAGGAGGAGGAGGATGAGGGGGAGGAGGGGAGGAGGAGGAGGAGGAGGCGGACGGTTACGATCCACTCTGCTCTGCTCCGCTCCTGAGAGGCCTGGTGATATCCTTTTTGGCAAGGTGCCCTCGCTCTGGCTCAGGCCAGGTGGACGCCTGCTCCCTGGGCCAGCGACACAACGACTCGCTGGGGGGCCCACTCTACTGGACAGGCTGGAGATGCAAATATGAACGAACACACACACACACACACACACACACACACACAGAGTCTACTAGTCAGGAAGTGAAAAATTTGTGGAATCGGGCATGCAGCTGTTTTGGAAAGGAAAAGAGAGAAAAGAAGGGAAATTCGCTTTAGCAGACGTCTGTCAGAGAACAGCTGCTTCCATCCAAGACTGTCACATGTTTTATCAATCACGACTTCAAAAGCCACAGAGAGCCATCCTATAAGGAAACCGTTTCATTGGTCCGCTTGGACCCCTGCGAAAGGAAGCTTTACTGTTAGATGTCAGGTGAAGGCCAAAAACGGCTGTGAACAGTGTTTGAGTGGCATGTCAGTAGCTGAGTATGCCATGCCTCTACTGCTCCATGCCCGCTGCTGCACTATGACCAGGGCCAGCTCCCCACAGACATTCCAGTGGGCTGTGCCTGACTGGCACATTTAACCAGTCTGGCCCCAGCCTCTATCTATCTGTCAGTCTGATGATGAAGGCCCTTAGGCCTGTTCCAACACTCTCTTTCGCTCTCTCTCTCTCACACACACACACACATGCACGCGCGCACACACGCACACAAACACAAACACACACGCTTTCACTCACTCACACATAATCTCTCTTCTTCTCTCCTTTTTGTCTGATTTAAAGCCAAACCAACTACAAAATAGAACTGGCAACTCATACATGAAGTGGCCCTTATTCAGGGTATGGCAGAAAAGAAGGATGCAGATCAACTGACGTCCTAAATGACGGAGCCAATCTGCTGATGACTCGAGCCATTCATACATCACCAATCAACTCCAAAGCCCACACAAAGGCAATGAATGGCAGCCTTGTGAACATTTGCTCCACCAGAGAAGACATGCAACACAAAATCAGACCTCTGAGGTTTGTCAGAATGATGCTAAAAGCCCTCCAAGCTCACAACGGGCACAATCACCGCAAACTGCACAAGAAAGGCCACTAACAGCTGACTGTCATTGTCTGATTCTGCCTTGTTAAATGATCGATTCATTCCTATTCACTTCTATCGTAAGAAGAAAGGAGACACCAGCAGCTGGACTGCGCTGCCATTGAAACCCTGGAGAGGCACAAAGTGAGTCAGAGTCATCGCTGTGAGTGAGCAGCGACTGACTGACACTTGGGCCACAGCTTTTATTTTAGCATCCATGCGGCTACTCCGAAGCCTCTAAACCAGCCAGCCTGAAAGGAACGCTGTGCCATCTCGTGCCCGGTGAGGGTTTATGTGTCAGGGGAAAATTACACACTAGCCGCTGTGTCACTACCGGGCCTGTCGGAGGCCTTTGAGGCCTTGCCCCGTCTGAGGTTTGCCGTTGGCAGGGAGAGGCCGTCTCCTGGGAAAGAAACATGCGCAGGCCTGGTCCAGGACGCAACGGGAATGAGCCGAAGGTTGTTGGTTCAAGCCCAGGTCATGCACACACACACATACACAGGGGCTGACATTACCTCCCACCCCCCTGCCTCTTGCTATGGCAACACGCAACTAGCCGCAGCAACTAAAGCAAGAGGCAGAGGGGATTTGGGGGAGGCTTATAAAGCCAATATCGATGATAGGCTGCTTAGGCCACATCTTATGAGACGGCTCCCTCAAGCACTCCAGCAAAGTTAAGCCCTCCAAACATCAGAGAAAGCATGAAATGCAACCCCCCCTTTTTACACATTCACCATAAACTATTTACTATAAATTTACCAAAAATTGGACTACTGTGAAAAGCTTAGAATTCTTAATGTTAGTGTTAGTGAAACAGTAACACTTTGATTCTATGTAAGCTTTTGATGAGAACTATGTGGTTATAACACCCAATTAGCATATTTATAAGAGATCCAACATCTGTTATATCATGTTGGCTGAAACTACAATTCGGTTGACCATATATTGGCAGACAGACAGTTTAAGCTCTAGTTTACAACAAAAAAAAATCTAATTTGTTCCTCACACATTCCCTCTAATGCAATCCTGTTGTTCTTCTCCTAGTAAGTTGAGAGAGCGTGTGAAAACAAAACCACCAACAGAACACAAGTTCCACGATTTGATTCCTGCTGAAAGAATTTGGGCTGATGCGTGCAGCGCATTTTAATCAAGACTCTGCTCTGATTCCTGCTCTCCATTCCAATCCATTCAAAACAAATATCTTTTTTTTTCTTTTTCACCTCCTCAAATATCAAATCTGAGACCTTGGGGGCAAATGAACAGACAGGTTCAAACCGGCAGCTAGTTCAAATGAGAGCTGTCAGATAAATGATCAGTGAAAAGAAAGTCTATTAGATGTTCTGTTTACACAGAAGTCCTGTTACGAGAGTGTGAATGTCTAGCTTTCTTGTGTGAGAAATGTATACAGCTAGGCCCTTAATCCCTTCTTATTTAGTGATGACATTAAGATTATCTGTATTGTTAAAGAGAAGTAAAAAAAAACGTGAGAAGCTCATAACTTCAGGAAGAATAAAATGCAATGCTTAAATGTCAAAGAAATCAAGTCTCTTACCGGTGGTGGAACTGGGTGGTATCTTATCCGCTGTTGAAAGAGAAAGAATAAAATGTGTTAAAATTCAGGAAAATAGTTTCACTAGTTGTGACACGTTGCTGGACTGTGAAATAGGAAGATGGCAATCTCAGGCTTATTCAAATTTATTCAAGTCTCTCCATGGGAAATGTTACAGTGCTCTGTGAAACATTAAAATACCCCCAAGTATGCAATTGTTTACTTTACAAGTTTTTGTTTTTTGTAAAGCATGGTGACCAGTTACATTTTTAGTTTTTAATGACACCACTTAGCATGTATCACACCACTTTAACATAAAAAATCCAACTGTTACTTTGCTTGTTTTTCCAACAGATGTCAGTTCAAGCTCCCGGACACACCCACAGATAAAATCTAATGTCACTGCTAGAAACCCAACAGAAGCTTTTAAACTCGACATCCGGCGTAAGGCTGGAATCATGAAAAGAGGTAGTAATGAGTTAGATCCGATGCGCTTAGAAACTCATTAGTCCCAAAGGTCGGGGGATCAATGAAACAAAGCTCACATATCAAGGCAAGTTAGTCTTCAATGATTCTACATGGAGCGCAGTGGAGCCTCTTATGGCCCTTTTAAGAGCACCTGTGTGCCGTATGGGTGTGTTTGATCTCTTTTTGGAGTACCACAGCTCCTGAGTGTGGAAGGTGTGTTTGTATGTGTGTGTGTGTGTGTGTGTGTGTGTGTGTGTTCATGCATGCAGTCGTATGTTTGAGTTTTTGCAGGGGTATGTGGATAGGTGAATGACAGGGCTAATGAGAGCTGCAGACATAAGATAAGGTCATGACCTTCTGACTTCTGTGTGCTCTCCAGCTGGTTATGTCACAGCAGGTCATGCTTTAACCTCACTCCTCCACCCAAACTAAACAGGGCCTTGGGGCGCTCTTAATCTCCAGGCATTGCATCGTCTGTGGGAAGCCCTCATTTCTTCCAAGTCAGCACAGTACATTCCTTCACCATCTGGATGTGAGAGGACCCCCATCCACAAATATGGCAGACCAGTTAGACACAATAGGCCTCTTTCCACTGCAGGAACTTCAGGGTAATTTTCAGGGGTCTCACCCCCTTGCGTGTATCTCCACTGGAGTGAATGGCCCTGTAGGAACTCTTACCAGGACATCTACGGGGCTGAAGTTAGTACCCGCCAAGGGGTAGGTACTTCTGAATGGCCCTGACTATGGTAGTGTGAGTTGTGAATAAGGTTTGAAAAGTTGGCAGAAGCTACACACAGTCATGACGCAATTAAACTGTTCTTTAAAAAAAACTGTAGCAGGTAAAAAAATGGTTTAAAAGCAGCTTAAACATAACTAAAGAGAAAAGGAGACAGGCCTCACCTAGCTAACTGCCATGCTTGGAGGAGTGGGTGAAAGTGAAGGAGGTGGAGACGAAAGGCAAGACTTTGCTTGTTCACCAGAGGCAACTTTGCAATGCCAAATCTGGTCCATGTTGGAACTCTGTCATGTCTCGTTCCCCACAACCCTGCCAAATGCTAACACATAGCCTACGGGAGGGACTGTGCAACCTGACTCCTAGCACAGCGCCAGGCCTGCCTCTTAATTACCTGTAGTATTGCACACAACCGGTGTGTGCAGCTCCTCAACAGAGCTCTGTAAATCCGTTCAGCTAATCTTTATTCCATCACTCTGCCCTGGCAAAGAAGGGCTAAACACACGTTATGCTAATTCAAACCAAGGCAGTGATTTATGCCTTATTTTGAGAGCCCCCGCTCCCTGAACAGTTTAATGCCTACAGATGACAGGCTGCATTTTATCAGGCACTATGGCAAGCTTACAGTGAGCTGTAGCAGCTTATGCTACAAGGCCAAAACATTTCACATTAGCAGCAGCTGCTCTGCAGCTCATTTAGGAGGAAGAGATGGCTGGTGATTGCACATTAATGAAAATGGAAACAAAACAGTGTGTCCAATCCTCTAAACTGGCATGGCAGTCAAATGGACTTCTACCTGCCCTAATTGAGGCCAAATTGCCTTGCCAGCTGCTGTCCTGAAATGCAATGGAAGTGAAAATGTGTGACTAGTGTTTTCAGACGGGACTGCCCAAGATTCTTAAAAAACTTTACATTTCTTTCTGGTTTTGTTTATACAGTTTGAAAGATGACATGACAAATGAGTAGTTTAAGTTTCACATGACATCACAAATACAGTATGATTCAAACTGTGCCAGGGTATATTTTTTATGCTTCATGGGTGCTTATAGGGGCCAACAGTTTGTGTTGTTCAGCATGAACCACAACAAGTTTACTTGTAAACACTGGCTACATTTTGAACTTAACACAGATGCCACTTAGCCAGTTCCACAGTTGCAAATAGCCTGGCGGGTGAGACTATTTCAGTGAGACATTACAGACTTATCATATCGTGGGTGATAATAGTTTTCCCCTGACTGGGCAATTTTGTTGAAAAACTTCTGGATAATGCATAAAATTTGTGTCAAAACATATTGATGACTTATTATGCCGACTTCTGCTGATGATGTGATGAGGACAGTTCTATGTTCCCATGCATCCATAACTGGGGCCCGCTCAAAAATAACAGAACACACAAGCCCAGCAAAAGCAACCACTGCGGGTCCCCATGGTAACTTATTGTAAGGTTGTGTGAATGCACGCCAGCTACTTCAGGGCGAGAAAGACATGTAGCTTGGACTGTGAACAAGTTCCAGAGCTGAAACACTATTCGCGTGAGGCACCAACTAATGTTTTGGAAATTCACCACAATTGTTGAAGGTAGTTCAAGGGACTTGTAAGTTTGGGCTGGATTTCATTTTAATTATGCCACCGAGAACCACTGACAGGACCTTAAACCTAGAGTGGTGAAAAATACACTTACCTGACACAATTTAAGTACGACCCAGCAGAAAATGTATGCGGATAAAGTGAATTTGGCGAACATGTACCGCTCCACTGGATACATTGCCTGGTACAGTTGCGTCTCATCCTGACTTGATAAGGTCTGGTTGGGCGCGATGTCCTCCGCCGAGACAGCCGTGGGCTCCGTTGGCTCGCTGTTGTTGCTGCAAGCTTCGTCTTGCTTGTCATGGTCATCGTCCATCTCACTGACGATTAGCCTAGGCTACTGCAAAACTTTTTTTTTTTTTTTTTTAAATCGGTGTAACTATCATCGCCGCGCAATCGCAAAGTACGCGCTTCAGGCAAAGGAAAGGATTCCAGACAAGGCAAAATGTCTATCCCATCTTTAAAAGTCGTCGAAAGGAAAAATAAAATTATTCCTGTTCCGTGTAATTCTAAAATGCGTAGTTGACAGGATAGCCAGTGTCTTACAAACAGTTAAGAACGCTTGTAGCCACGTTGTGAGCGTGTGGCGCGCTGCACAAAAAATAAACGGGGAGACAAGCCTACTGTTGACACCTCTTGTTAGAATTGTGCTCGCGCACAGGCTCATCGCCTAAGCTCAGAGTTCTGAGAGAGGGGATAGAGTGTAGGCCTACATTGTGATATGTTGACCTGAGATCGAAAAATCGATTATAACATTAAACATGTTTCTCTGAAAATCATCCGGGACAAGTTGTGGTCTTGGGCGGGCTGCACTTGCTATTCCAGTTTTGGCAATCTTCCGTAGAGATGTGAACATTTACTACAACAGCTCGGTTTTCTCTGTTTAACAGATTCCTATCACCAGTCTTTTACCAGATTATTGCAACGCTGTCTAAACGAGATGTCCCTGTTGCCCAAAACAAACAATGGTTCCATTTTTCTGTCACTTTTTTCACATCTAAAGGGGTACCGTGAGTGGAATCTCAGCTGTTCCTTTGTGCAATCAACATTTGTGCAAGCCCAGACAATTCACAAAGGACAGCTTTGTGGGGTCGATCGTTCAGCTGACAGAAGTGATTTCCTTTTTGCATTATCTCCCAAAAACTTTGCATGGACCCTAGTGACAAAATTAACTGAAACTCAGGAGCCAGTATGCATTGCGATCTACAATTTACTGAATTACTCGAAGAAACAGAACGTCCATTTCCACGTCTCTGGCCCACGCCCAAGTGCACTGTTTATACCATCACGATCTACTGGAGTATAAATTCGGATACAGATGATATGCAGCACCGGGAGAGCGTGTTTTGATTGCACTTTGTTATACCTAGAGACGTGGTAGCCAGTCAGCAGAACCGTTCATCAGTGTTTTCCATGTAAACATTAGATACTGAAGATTTTGAAGGACAGCAATGTTGTCGGGTATTTATAGCTTAGCACATGTATATTGTAAATGTCAATTCAACTGCAAAAATATTTTCACTTCAAATAGGCTAGTAAACTAACTTGGTGGTGGTGGGGGTCTGTCAACAGCACATAGAAACTGCTGCCACCGTGTGGCCGTGTAGTATACTTACATTTGTAAAAGTCTGTCAATTTAACACAAGGCATTTCACTGGAACAGCTTTGTATTCTTCTGCATCCTACCTATGACTTAAATGGCCTCACATTACCATACTTACAAATGCAACAGGCGTCATCCAATGCACGTACACTATGGTTGTAACACATCACCCTGTTCTTACATTCTGTACACAGTGGTGTCTTTGGAGCTAATATAAACAATGGCCCTAAAATTTACCTAAAGGTCATAACAGAGGTCGTTGGCACACATGGGTGTCAACTCCAGTTGAAGTCTCACATGAACATGTCAAGAACAACACTGGACAGCACATGATTTCTTCAGAAAAAAAACAAGGAGGGAGGTCTAATACTGAAGAAAAAAAACAAGGAGAGGGATCTAATACTGGTAAGGCGGGGCGGGGGGGCGGGGGGAGTGTAAAGCTCACAGACACATCAGTGCAAGCCCAAGGACCAATACACAGCATTCAGTCTGGGTTTCATCAACTCCAACAGGGGAAGGGTTGAAAAATTGGTGGCCCTGAGAGCTACAGGCAACTAGGCTCATGTTAAAGGTAATTCAATGTGTCAACACGGCTAACACACAGCAGACGTCAGTCAAAACAGCGAGGGGGGGAAAACTGAGCTGATGGGATGTTTCTCTTGCAAGGTCATGGAGGTGTCAGCTGGGAACCTCAGCACAGGGACGTATAGGGTTGTGAGGAAGTAAATATGCAAAGAACACCAAAGAAAAGGAAAACGTGTGTGAAGACCACAAAGACTAGAAAGAGTCAAAAGAAGTAAAGGCCAAAAACATACCAAAATACCACTCATAGCCATCTATGCTTCTGTGATGGATTCCCCCTTGTATTGTGTTGTGTAAATCGAAAACGTGTTTTTTAATTGTGTGAAAAAATTATTTCATCTTGATAGCATTTGTTGTTGTGTGAAAAAGTTATTTTGTTCATCTTGATAGCATTAATGGGGATCAGGCCAAACATCTTATGAATCCTCTTTAATGTGAACTACAAAAAAAACAACAAAACTGACACATGTAAATCAGACTACGGCCATACACACTAACTGGGCATGAGCATGTGATCCAGCACGGGGGATGGAACTGGGGCCCGGGCTGAGGAGAGCACACACCTCTCTCATGATTACTGTACATTATAAAACAGGAGCTGCTGGGGTTGGAGGGGGGGGGGGGGGAATCACACCGCTTCACAGAAAACACATCACCTATGTCCATCTCTTCCAGTGACGTCCTCCAGGCAATCAGGCAAAGTGGGGGTTAAGGATGGATGGGAGGTGTGTGTGTGGGAGGGGGCTGGATGCTACTCCTCTCTGACTTGTATACACGAGTCTCGTGAGCATGGGTGGGAGGGGTCTGGATAAAAAGGGGGCGTTTGAGGAGGGGCATGTCTGGCTGATCAGTGTTTACTCTTCTTGGACTTCTTGTGCGAGCGGTGTGGGGACCGGGACCGGGAGCGGGACTTCTTCGCAGATTTTTTGGGCGTTCGCGAACGTGACTTTCGAGACCGCTTTGGAGTCCTAGGAGATGAGGGAGACCTGATACAGACAAAAAAAAAAAGTTCTTATGAGGCCTCTTCTCTTTTTTCAATTGAATCCTGATTCATTCTACTCTATCAAAGCATACACTCACATACACACAAATGCATGAACACACAAATGAGCACATATGAAATCAGTTTATGTAGGATGTCACATAACACATTTTTCTGTCATAGGCAAAAGAGTATAATGGAAGTTGAAGTGTATGTTTGTAACACTGCAGTGTGGGACAATAAGATAACACTCGCTACCTTTTGGAGGATTTCTTGGTGCTGGACCGTGGAGAGTCTCTGTGAGAAGACCTTGACTGCGTTGTGTCCTTTGGATACGACCGCTCTGACCGTTCTGACCGCTCTGATCGCTCCGACCTCTCTGAGCGCTCTGACCGTTCCGAGCGAGGGGAGGGGGACCGCCGCCGGCTGCTGCTCCGCGGAGGACTGGGGGATGAGCTATGTCTGCGTTTCCTAGCAACACCATCACAGAAACAGAGACAAAAGGCCGACTCAGACTCACAGCGACATCAGTTGCCATGTCGACTTGGAAGTTTGACATTATATCCACCCAAAAAGAATAAATCATGTGCCTCCAACTGTGTTGTACTGTCAAGACATCCACGATCATCAAGAGGCATCCTTCAAATAACGGCACACTAGGATGCCACAGCTCCCACATACCTCTCCTTCTTAGCCGGAGGGGAATCCTCCTTCTCCTTCTCCTTCTCCTTCTCCTTCTTTGTGTCCTTGGAGCGACTCTCAGTTTTTTCTTTCTCCTTCTTCTCCTTCTCTTTCTCCCTTTCTAGTTTCTCTTTCTCCTTTTCCTGAAATAACGAAAAGGGAAGTCATTCAAAATCAGTTAACAACCCATTGCTGAAGGTGCCAGGGCGTTTTGTCAATGGTGTATGGGGGAGGCCAGGAGAACTTACTTTCTGTAGGAGTTTGTCTCTGTAGAGCTCCACCTGTTCCTGGATGCTCTGGCCAGACTTCTTAGGCCGCTTGCCCGATTCCAGCTCATCCTGGAACTTCATCACCTTAAGCTATCGATTTAAGAAGGAATGAAAGAAGGTTTAACAAGACAGAAAACTGTTACAAGCATGTGTAAAGTCGTTCAAGTGGCTAAGCTGGTGGTTGTCTGACTAGTTCCTGGGATCCTCTTTTAACACTGTCACTTTGAAATCTTTAACAGATGGAGCCATGAAAATGGCAAAAAAGAATGGCCAAGAATGGAGACTCACTTCAATCTCGCGCAGTTTCGAGCGCTTCTCCTCGTTCATCTCAGAGATTTTGGTCTTGCTGTCATTGTGCTCGTCCCTTACGGGGTTAGAGAAGATCGTCTGCTCTTCAGAGCGGGCGCTCCTGGAGTCCTCATCACTGTTGTCCTCTGTCCTGAAGGCACAAACATATCTGAATTACCACTTATCGAGTAGAACCGATAATTGAATGCCCCAATTCACTGGAATCATATCCCTCTGACACTATCAATTCTCTTATCAATGCCAATGTTTTCAAACTATGGTCAATGGATCTTTCTGAATACAAAATTGAAATAGATAACACAGTTGGTTTCCTTCATTCTAATAAGCTGCTATGGTCATTTCAGTGTAGTACAGACTAAATTGTAGACTTATGTGCTGACACTGAAAACCTGTGTAGAACATCATCTAAATACCAAAGAATTGATGAGAGAATTGAAAAATTATTGGATCGATAAGCAGAATCAACAATTGTACTGATATTGATAAAATCCTATCAATTCCCATCCCTCCCACTAAGGCTCTCTACATGCCAATCCCTAATGGTGATGTTCACATTCAGTGCATACGGAAAGTATTCACACCTGTTTCAATGTATCGCTCTTTGTTACATTGCAGCCCTCTCCTAGAGTCATTTATGTATGTTTTTTTCTCCTCAATCTACACTCAGTAGCCCATAATGAATAGTAGGGGTTTTTGCAAATGAATAAAAAACTGAAATATCCACATGGACACAAGTATTCACACAGAAATTAAATTCTGGTGCCTTCCACTTCAAAAGCATCTTTGAGATAAGTCTACACACCTTTCTGCATTAGCATGAACACTTCCCGTATGCACGGTATCTTAGAGTAAGATAGGTCATCATAACTTACTTCTTCTGGGTCTCTTCAGGTTGCTCAAAAATTTCCCATTTTGATGTGGTGACCGCTAATGTGTGTCAAGGAAAAAAAGAGGCTCATTTACTACAATGTTGTCATTCTTCCTCATTCTATTCTTCCATGACAGGAGCAAAATCTAGAGTTACCTTGTGCTTCCAGTTCAGCCTCATCTACTGCTTCCCACTTAGATGGGGCCACCTTGAATGTCGCTGCTTTTACCCCTGACTGATCCACTGTGCAAAGACACAGAGAAAAAAGCAGGTGAGGATGTGAGGAAAACAAATCCACTAGTCCAACCTAGAACCGAAGTTCTGTCTGGTGTATGCATATGCAACCATTCATTAGAACTTACGTGGCACTCCATCCAGATCCTCTTCCATCGGCTTGATGGGAACCCCGTCCAAGTCGTCCAAGGGCGCACCGTCGAGAGGGTCTCCGTCCATAGTGCCGCCGTCTATGGGTACTCCATCCACGTCTTCTAGCGGTGCGCCGTCCAGCTCCTCACCAATGGGTGCTCCGTCAAGCTCCTCTGGCTCAGGCTGTAAACCACAGAGACAATCCAGTGTCATCACTATCAAGTACTCTTGTGACTGATGTCTTCAATGAACCAATGCAACTGGCTTCTGCCCGTCACATTTATGTAGTACTAGAGTTACAGCCCTTTCATCCCGGTCGAGGTGAAACTGAGAAAGTGGTATGTACTGGCTTGAGTGTTTGTCAGCGCCCTTAGATAGCGTTAGGCTGTCTTTCCTACTCTCTTACCTCTGGTACCACGGCGGTCACAACGGGAGGCTCCTTATCGGATGTGAGGTTCACCAAACCCAGGAAGATGTTCTGTAGTCTGATGAGGAAGGGGTCTGGGTAGACCGCCCAGTCCTCCCATGCCCGGAAACACGCCATTACTCTTTGCTGAGGAAGGTAAGAAAAATAAAACACATTAAATGCTGTGTGTGAGTTAAAGTTCTGTCTCCTAAACAGTTACTCGCAATGGTGACCAAGAAAAGGAAGGAGTTCACAAACCTTGAAGTTTTCTGACTGTAGATGGCCCTGTATCATCTTGTATGTGGCATGGAGGTCCGCAAATATCTGACACAGTTTGGTTTCAAAACTGTAAAAGAGAAGAGAGGGTTAGCAGAATGGCAAAACTATAACGAAAAGGTGAACGTTATGGCAGTATGTGATACTGAAGAAACTGAAACCTGAAGACAACTTACTATTTTCTATAGTAGGATGCATTGGCCACTTTTGCAGAGGAATTATACAGCACATCAGACACTAAATATAACCGTGCAATCTGAAAAACAGGAGTCAACAGTTAGAGAACAAAAAAGCCGTTTCTCTCGAGATACAAACTTCTGTTTTCCCAGTAAAGTACAGTACAACATGTGACAAGGGTCCTGACAATGGCCAACTAGGCCACCAATGGTCCTGAACGTGGATACATTTGTGTGTGTTCCCCCTTTACCACAAAATTCCAAACAAATTCACCCTGTCAAACCAATGACACATTCAGACACAGTCATACACAATAATTATTATGTATAATGAGTCCACTGTCAGACTGAGACTTTGTCTACACATGTGATCCATCATCTCTAATCTACTGCAGAAACATCACGAGTAGACCAACACTGGAGCAGCAAAGACTCAGACAAAAAGCTTTGTGACAGGTGTGTGCTTTTTGAACCTTTTTGGGCAGAGGGGTTTTGAGGATGGAGAGGGACTCTGTGACACATTCCACTATCTCTTCAGCAGCCTCGGCGTGATTCAGGCAGAACAACATGGCCTCAGCGATATCTCCTCTCCTGGGGGTCAGGCCCCTCAACATCTCCTCCAGTTTATCCCGCTCACTGTAGAGAGTACACACACACACACACACACACATATTACACAAAGCAGCAACAACACAGCACCATACTTCGGAAGTCGTCATGTCCGGGACTCACTCTTCCTTCAAGCAGCCTTTCTTGCCAGGCTCCTGCTCTTCCTCCTCCTCCTCTTCATCCTCAGCGCTACCATGCATGTATGGGTTGAGTGGCGGAGGCCGCCATAGAGAACCATTCTTGAACATCCGGAAGTCATCCGTCCTCCATTTTGTGGGAGCTTCTCCCTGCCATGTCAAAGGGAAAAGAGTCATACATTGCTCTTTCTAATGCCGTACGACTGTGTGCATATCTGGATCACATTGTGGGAGACTACAATATGCGCTCACCTGTAAAATGCTGTAGAGCTTCCATCTGTAATACACGTGAGCAGGGCTCTGGTTTTCAAAGAGAAACCTGTGGAGAGGGACCACATTTAGATGAGAGTGTAAGATGATGGGATTTGACAGGTGCTTTTGTGCTTATAATTTATAATACAGAACAATCCCTGCATTATTAGTTGAAGCTGAAAGCTGATGATGTGTAATTCCAGACAAGCAAGATAAGGTTAAGCAAATGCAAAAATCAAATATTAAACTACAAAGGAAATGCATACCTGTACATCGGGTTATTGATCTCCCGATTCATGATCATAGCTTCAAACATGGGCCCTTCACGCACCACAAACTCGATCATGCGGTGGATGATACAGAGCAAATTCCTAGGAGAAAAACACAGTTAAAGCAAATGGATTCAGACCACTGGCAATGCTCAGACCCCCTTAACTCAGCTTTCACCTCTCTGACTTTACAATGGCAACAGAGAAGTCAAGGTAGCAATTCTGACAGACACAAGTCTGACATGGCTGGAGACAAATGAATTCTCTATGGTGTTCACAATGGATGAGCCATGATATTACAGTCAGCCACTAGAGGGCTTTCACATTTTTTAAATACTGTTTAAAACCTCAGACTTGAGTCTGTCAGAATTGTGAGGTAGTTCAGCACCACATCAAATTAAAAACCCATCTTACATTTACATTTAGTTTGGTGTCCACATTTTATCCTTAAGTTTTTTTTCCCCTGATGAATGAGGCATTGCTGCTAGATATATGGAGACCCAACCACCATGCAGAATACACGCAAATCTAAATCTCCAATCTTCTGCTCCTGATGACAGCATTCCACTACAACACTGGATATTAGTTCAGTAATCAAATCAGTGCACAAAATCATATTATACGTACTTTACAGCTGCAAATAGTTAATAATTTCACTTACTGCACTACAATGCAGCACAAATCAATTTAACAATTAGTGCAATTTGGACTGCTGCAGGATGACGGCAAGAAAAGGTGATCATCTTGTTAGAGGGCAGAAACCCACTAGGTCTGAGTGTGATTACTATGCAACTCAACACGGACGAAAGCGTGTGAACAATTTGATCTCCAACGTTCTACACGGTGACCAAACACCTCCACTATTCCTTAGCCACAAGAGCCACAGACCTCCACTGCAAAACTACAGACAAAATGTGGACAACAAATTCTTACTTATATACTTAACTACCTAAATAGAGAACTGGGTCAAATTTGATTTTCACCTAATTGTTTATATGTCACTAAAATGTAAGAACCCAAAGCCCCTATAGATCATAGAATGCATGTGAATTCCTGCTCTTCCTGCCGTTGAGAGCAAAGATAAACAACCCATACACAACTAAACCCTAAAATAACAGGGATGGCAAATAAGTGGATTTTAATCCACATAGGCCTAATTTGTCTCTTAATTATACGTAAAAACATGGCAGCTTTATTGAGCTATAAGATCACCTATTACTAATGGCATTTGGATAACACTGATATCTATCAAACAAGAGGCCAGTAGCTTTGCCTAACACAGGACCAAAGCAGTAGAGGATTGTTGGCCTTAATAGGCTAAATTTAGCCCAAATTTGAAGTCGAGTTAATTGATCATGCAGTATTTACACACATAACCACAAGTTGTCGCATTGGGCTGAATGGAGCGCTAACTGCATGTCGAGAATCTGCTGTGTGAATGAAGTGAGGTAGGGAATGCCGATTGTGCAATACTAGCCTAAGTGGCCAACAAGACAACAAAAAGATGATGCCCTTTTTCAATGTCTGCTTGGCTTAAACAACACAAATCACATTTACTTGTGGTGATGGAGCCGACCGTACCAATGTCTGGTAAAATCTGTAGGCTTTATACTTTCCCCATCCATCCCATGATGCCTTTCAGGATCCCTCGCTGCGGCCGACAGTTCAACTTGTGCTGCTCACCAAGGCCAATGTCAAAGGTCACTGACACTAAAGGGGGTTGCTGCTGGTGGTTTGAGAGGATAGGCCAGGGCCAAGTTGGCTTGGACCAAAGTTTAACTGACAGGCCAGGGGGGCAGTGCGGTTGGATTGAGCAATAGTTAGAAGGCAAAATGCTTTGCTAATTAGCTAAACACGTTCCCTTCACAGCGCTGCTTATATGGAAATGATAAACCTACTTACAGGGTATGGATGGCTTGACTTCAGATGAAGGTTACCTATGTAACTAGTGAGAAATGCAAGATGGCAGACTTGACAGCATAATGTCTACTTCAGTATCTGAGGCACTAATATAGTGTTACAATATGCAAATAATAATGTATAATGGCAATGTATGTCCATGTAGCAATGCAAATTCCCTACTGCTCCAAATGAAGAACTGCAAGACCTACAGTCACAACCTAACCAGCTTTCCACTGCAGGAACTAGTGAGGAAGCCTGCGTGTTTGGACATGAATCTGCTGCTTTCACTAAATGAAACACATACTCTGTGGCCTTCAAAGAACTGGGTAGGGCTAGCAGTGATTACTTTTTGGTTAAACAAAACTTGAGGGATAGACAAAAAAAAAAAATCAGCAAGACTTTTTTTTTTTTAAATACATCTATAAAGTAGCTAATTACAGAAAAGGAATTACAGCCTACTGAGCCAATATGTTGAGGTTACAGTCCTTGCCAACAAAAACAAATACTCAGGTTTGAACCGAAAAGGTGCTGGTATCTTCATTTTCAATATTCTGTCAATAAATAATTTCATTCTGTATAACTATTACCATAACTATGGTCTTTTTGGTCATTCTAGAAATTCTCTTGTTGCCCGTAATGCTGACATTCAAAGATTACTAATAGGTCACATGAAGGTACACAAGTTCCCAACCAGAGAGCTATTCCTGTAAATGCTCACGCCAGAAAGAAGTCTTACAAGTCCCTGCAGTGGAAAAAGCCTTTTCATGTGCGGAGATCATCTTCAAGATCCCACAACCCATTACCAAACCTGAATACCATTGTTTGCCTCAACTATTGCTCAGCCAAACCAGACAACCCCCCAGTAGCATGCTATGGACCAATCTGATCATCTTTAGATGGCTTATTATGGGATGCTTTGGTTTTTAGTCTGACTTTTAAACCAATTAAAAAAAGAAAAAGCATGTACCTTTCTGTTGGGATAACCACTTTGACTATGGCTTGCGACAGAGTCTGTATATGAAGGTCACATCAGATAATAAACATAGAATATGTGAGTATTGTTGCCAGGAAACAGAAGCAAAATATATATATATATATATAAAAAATGCACTTCATACTGCATAGAACAACAACTTTCCTGTACTGCTTACAGTATTAAATACAAAGGCCTACCAATATATAATACAATGTGCATTTTACTATACACAAGACTTACCATTCTAAGTAAACAATTGCCTCTAGTTCCCCATATGATTGTTCTACTGATACACATCAGCCAAAACTAAGTTGCATTAGTTACAGCCGGCGGCTGTACATTAACTAACTAAGTAATCTACTAACAACCCTGCGCCACACAATGACCTGAGCCAGTAGGTGCCACAGATGGTGCGCGGGCAGTTACCTTGTCGAATTCCTCCTTGTTTTTGGGAGGCGGGGGCATTGCGGCGTTGGGGTTCTTCAGCCTCTCGCGGGGCTGGGCATTGAAGGGCAGGCCAGAGGGGGGTGGGGGGAGGGTGTGCTCCATCATGGAGGGGGGGATGTAGATGGGGTGGGGCGGAATGGGCACACCTTTGCCCCAGCCCAGCTTCATTTCAAAATTCATAATCATCTTGCCTGTGGGATCACAGAGACAACATGTCCATCATCATTCTAGGCTTAGCTGTAGCACATTACCACTTCTACACTTCTTGTAGCACAAACACTTCAAGGACACTTGTTAATATAGTGCACACTGTAGGGCTTGAAGCAAAGAAAACTTTTGTACTTGACATTTTAAAACCTGACTTATTTCCAATGCAGCCTGATCTGAATTCACTGTCTGAATTCAGACATAGTCCCTAAGACATTTGTCTTTTTATCAGCTACAGCGGTATGTATGTCAGAATGACAGTAGCTACTATTACTTGGGAAAAACAGCGTTTTACCATTTAAGTGTTTAAGGGCACGTTCAGCATCCTTTCTCGACATGAAGGCCACAAATCCACAGTTGCGTTCACGCGCTCTCTCCTCGTCTGTCCTGGGCCACATGATCTTCACGCTGGCCAGAGGGCCATAGCGCCCAAACTCCTGACACAGCATCTCCTCATTCATCTGAAGACAACACACAAATGCCCACGAGGTTCAAACATTCACTCAAACTAGTGATTCACGGCAGAAATGTCGAAAAAAAAAAATGGTACATTATGTATTTTTTTGTTTATTAATTTTAAAAGGGCATTGCAGTCTATTTTTTACATGCTAATTTAATGTAGAATATTGGTGCTTATGTTGGCAAACATTTCTGCTATGTCCATAGTTTACCTGTGGGTTTATATTTCCAAGATAAAGGTTGGTTGTGGTGGGGTCTCCAACATCATGAGAGCCAGGAGCAGAGTCGTCCAAAGCTGAAGAGGAAGAGAACACGGGAAGAAACATAGGGAAGGGAAGCCGTCATTCATGCTGTCACAGAGTGCTGAAATTATGAACAGAAATGTTAATGATCTATGCACTAGCATGCTACTGTATTAAGTCTAATTACCACTGCTGGGACGGTTTCTGCGCGAGGAACCATCCACTAAAAGAAGCAGAAAGGTGGCGTGATTGTTGATCATAAGCATGAGACAGTATGCTGGGTGAGGTCATGTGTGGATGTGGGTGTAGGGTGTGAGGCTGGACATGGACCAGCCTAAGTATACTCCCAAACGTGTGTGCAACGAGGTCGCATACATGTGCATTTGCGTCTCCGGCATGGTATACTCCGTATGGAGTCCCAATGAGTATGAGCAGCGAGGATGCTTGAATGTTTACATCTCCGGAATGGCAGACGACTTTTGCAGTTGCATACACATCTCTGCACAAGCTCAAGCACTTAATTAGAATGTGAGCTAACTGATAACTTCTAAGTCACATGAATATACAAGACTTTTTGTATATATACATCTTTCTTTACATGCCATTTCCAAATAAATACAAAAAAATCCCATTGTCTCAGCAAGTAAACCATACTGATAAAAATATGCACCTGTCCGCTGAGCACCTGCAGTCTGCTACATGAATAAATGAACGGAAAGCATTTTCTACTGACTCCGGGCCAGTGTTTTAGCTCTTGAATGCACATGCACAGTCAACACGCAAAAGTCTGCAGGGACACCAGAAATTGGTGCTGTGCGGGCATGCAGCCAGGCACCCTCTATGGCCTCTCCTGGTGACTAAATATTTCTGACGTGTGCACTGTGAATGGACCAACACATTTGCAGGAGTATACTTAAGGCTTAAAGCTGATTTGTCCAGTGGGCTGGGGCACTGAAAAGGGGTCAACACTGTGACATTGAGGAGGAGTCAGACAAGTGAATCACATGACAAGACCCCGTCACTCACCAGAGCGTCGGCCCTCCACGCCAAGTGGCTCAAAACGGCTCACTCGCCCTTTCATTCTGTGGCGTTCATCTCTCTCCTCCTGTATTCTAAAGGGGAAGGACGTGACGTTTAGAGTCAATCAAAAGGCATTACACGGGAAAAAAAACAGACGTACTGAAGCCATCCACAGACTGAGGACGTACTGTTTCAGTTCTTCTTTAAAAAGTTCAAGATTACTCTTTTTCTTTTCTTTCTCTGTCACTTTCTTCCCAGCCTGCAAGAGAACATACATAGACAACTTGTTTATCAACAGCAGAAAAACTGTTCAGGAACATCACCAAAATAAAACAAATGTAAAGTAAGAGGACATTACGTAGGGGATAATGAAAGACACAGCATACGTATATCATACAACAATTTCTGTTCAAAGTGGTTATAAGGCCTTTACACTTCGGATTTTATGACACACACACCATGGAACTCATCATCGTCATTATATAGCACTGCTGCCATGTCAGCGCTATGAAGTTTTGCTAACAATCAACATGTTATGACAGCTACAACAAGCTCGTTTGCAGAACTACTTCTTTCCACTGCACATCGTCTCAAACAGAACTTACCAGGATAAACTGCCGTATAAACAAGTTCTAAATAGGATGGTTGCTATGGTCAAAAGCAGGTCGTCCATCTCTCATTGTCAAGCTGCAAGGACAAGGATTCTATCCTGTCTAGGCTTTTATAAAATCACCGCTTCCCATACTTGAAAACGCATTGTAACAGAGTTAAAAACCATCTTAGTCAAGTTACAATGTTGTGAATGTCAGCTGGGCCACTAAACTGTAACCCTGTGTCAACGTGACAATGTGTCAATGTAAGCTATACAGTGAGCTGGCCAAACAAGATAGACAAGTGCAATTGGGCCTGAAAGTGGAACTGTTTCATAGGTGTCCGGTTATCAGAAAATCACTCACATTCTCAATGCTACATCACACTAGGAAATTTGATCAAGCCGTGGTATAATAGTTAATAAAATGCAGGTCAATAATGCACAGGCTAAACATACTAAATATGAAAACATAATATTTTCCTAAAAGCAGTACACACCTATGGATCAAATAATACATACGTTTCTTTTATCAAGAGCCAGGAATTGTGGGGGTGTTTCCAGGGGCAGAATGCTTTTGGCTTCAAAGCGTGGCTTGGGCTTGTATAACTTGCCTCTCTTATCGTCTGCACTTGATCCATCTGTGAAATTAAACAAGCCACATGCAGTAAGGTTTGTGCAATATCACCTGTCCAGAATAAAAACTAGATTTCACAAAATCTGAGCTCAGTCGAACCTTTTGGTGCATTTGCAAGTCCTCCGCGTACAAAAGCTTTGACTTTGCCCTCTCCTCCTTCAAAAGAAGCAAGGAATTCTTCATAGATCTCTGCAGCAGCCTTCTCGTCCTCCTGTGAAGGACAGATTACACATTCTTTCCCGCTTACAACATAATCACATTTTGCATTGACAAAGGTCTGGAATAACACTTGTAAAAGATACTTATCTTTGTAGGTGTGGAGATACTTTCAATAATAAAGCTAATGTTCATTAGAAGTGAAAATCACATTCAATCTACATCATTTACCTTCTTCTTAATTTCCTCTTGCTCCTTCTTGCTTAACGTCCTTTTTGCCACTGCCATTTTGCCAATACTGAAGGACTTTAACTTGCTTTCCAGCAAGGCCTGGTGAGAACAAAACTGACATTTGTTATATTCATGTCATCCTCACTTAAATATTGCTACATTTACCAGCGTTACCTAAGACAATGTATGCTAGAGAACACTACTAGACTCTTCAATCTCTTCAAGATAGTTATTGTATGTTCAAAGGGGAAAATTACAATAAGGTCGTGGCGTTTGTACTTGGTTCTTGAAGGGGGCGTTTAACTTATACCCCCCAAGCAACCGGCAATCAGTAATTTGGCGGCTGTCTGACTGTATTGGATAACGTTAGCTGAAAGCTACATGCTTGCTGTAAGACATAGGCTTGAGAGCACATTAGCAGAGGAACACATTTTGTTTACAGGGCATTTCAACAGCCATTTCAATGTAACATATATGAAAGTGCATCATAACAATTGGAATAACTTTAGGCAGCCACTGAAGCCATGCACAACACGCACAAAGAAATAAACGTTGCCACCACGACTACTGACAACATTGGATAAAGCGCTGTTTGGTCACCTAGCCAAAAGCTAGCTAGCTAATTAGCTAGCCACCCCTCGCTAGCCAGATACTTGTTTACGTTTTTCCCGTTTCAGCACCACTGATCAAAGCAACAGATTACTATCCACAATGACGTAAACGTTTAAAATACACAATGGATAGATATAATGCATAAATAACTGGTTAATAGACGCGTTTAAGGAACAATATTAATCACCTTAGCGCTCGCTTTTTGAGCACCACCAGGCGTCCGGTCCGCCATCTTGGTTAACTAGGATGGTTAATCAATCGCGGAAGAGAAGTTATTCTGAGTAAACAATCGATTATCGATTTGTTATATTTGATTTAGGATATGCTCATAAACCGGAGGTTGAAGCCGTATTCAATGATCTTTGCATAAACTATTTTATTTCAACAGAATCAGAATTTAGTATGTTGTTCTTTAATGGTAAATAGATAGATATATAGACAACGTTAGGTAGATATCCTACTATTCCCTGAGGAGAAGGTGTTAATTATGGAAAATATAAAGAGCTTAGGCCTATGGATATTAACTGAATATGACAGCCTATTTTGTAGGCTACATAAAAAATACCATAACCTACCTAACCCACCTAATGACCTGATAAACTACCTAAATCACTTTCTTTTGTGTAGTAAGTTGTAGTAATGGTTGTAAATAAAGTCACAAATTCAACCTATCTGCCGAGTCTACCCACTAAGAAAAGTTTGAGATTATAGGCCTTTACAGCCACCAGATGGTGCTATAGTATCTATCTATCTATCTATCTATCGATCTTTCTGTCTGTCTGTCTGTCTGCCTGTCATTTGGATTATCTAATTTTATTTTAATCTGACACTTTTCATGCCCATGTGTTATGACATTACCCTCTTAAAGTAAACACATCATGCAATATTTTCACTTTAAGTGCCTTTCTGTTCAGGTCCTATTGTAAGAGATCCTAATCTAAGATGTACACGTGTTAGGCTAAACTGACATTTTTCTCAGTCGTGCACGTAATTCACATACTATTCAACATTCTATGGACCTAGTTTGATAGATATGTATTGCTGATAAGACCATTTTTTCATATGGTCTTTTTTTGTATTCTGCTGTCATTATTTTTTGGATTTCAAACAAGGCTAAGACTAAACAGAAACAGAAACAAGGAAACAAGAAAAAAGACATAGGTGAAAAAAATTAAATCGCATTCTTACTTCAGGTCAGGTGTTCAACAGTGAGGAGCGCATGAGCGCCTCTCCCCCCTCCTTCACTTTCAGTCCATCAGTCTTTGATCCCAGGTTTTGGAAAACGGCAGCTGCTGACTGCTCCCTCCTACCACGCTGAACAAACGCTATATTCATCTGCACTAGTCTGCAGCTTGAACTCCCCCTAAGGAACTTCTGCGTACTTTTTCCTCGCAGTGGAACGTGCGTATACAAGATTACTTGAGCCAATGCATAACGCAAACAGGCACACAGCCTGGTCCTTTAAGCCAACAATGTGGAAGATCTGCATCGTCTATTGTGCATGGGGTTTGCTGCTACTGACCGGGATCCGCGCTCAGTCTCAAAGAAGGTACCCTAGATTTATTCTTTCTTACAGCTCCTGCTGGTGGTGATAGTGTCTTGGCGTTTCAATGTGGTCTAAGTTAAACGTAGGTATGGAATCAAAATGTCCACAATGCAACATTTTGGACGCATGATTTACATTAATCACAAAGATGCTCTTTCATACGGAAGAACTGTGATGCTGATATTTATTCAATTTTTTTGCGCCGGATGCGTCTGTACTTGCGCTATTGGCCACGTCTAACCATAACGCGTAATGGTGCAATGAGAGAATTGTTAAATTGTTAATTATACATTCAGCTATGGGTCATATGCCATCATTTTTGGCATATGACCCATAGCCCCAAACAGAAGCAGATATTTTAAGCAATGGTGTTTCATCCCTCTGTTTCCGCAGACAGGTCTTTCCATGTGGTGGGAACATAACGGGAGAGTCCGGTGTTATCGGTAGCCAGGGGTATCCGGGAGTGTACCCACCGAATACAAAATGCGTCTGGAGAATTACAGTAAGTAGTTTTCCCCCTTTAAAATGTACCCCTTACCTTTGATGTTCAGTTACAGTAACACGAGGGTAGATCATTACAGACTTAATGGCTTGAGGTTTCAATGGGAAGATATATCACCAAAATGACGCAACGGCGCTTAATTACAGCCAGTAGCCCAACAGTGCGCAGCGGTATACAGCGGCTCTGTAATTGTTGTTGGTTGGTATTTGGCTGCCAGCCATTCAGCACGCCCGGGGAAGCTTGAATATGAGCTGTCTGCTTTGAATTTGGGGAAGCTTCAGAAAATGTGTAGCCTGCAAAAATATTTCAGTTCTCCCCCCACTGTGATGCTATTCCAAGTGTTCCAGTATTTGAATGAAATATGTCACCTGATATACAACTGTGTATTCTTTCATTCACACTGCTACCAGCCACTAAATAGTCGCTGGGCTTCTCCCAGCTTAGGGAGAGCGTCTGGTTTGATTAATGTCTGTCACGCTTCACACACCATAAAATACACTAAGTTCTTTGTGGTTAGGTTCCTGAGGGCAAAGTGGTCGTCTTCTCCTTCCGCTTCATTGACCTGGAGAATGACAACCTGTGCCGCTACGACTACGTGGACGTCTACAGCGGGCATGCCAACGGCCAGCGCCTCGGACGCTTCTGTGGGACTTTTAGACCCGGTGCGCTCGTCTCCACGGGCAACAAGATGCTGGTCCAGATGGTGTCTGATGCAAACACCGCTGGGAGTGGCTTCCTGGCAGTGTACTCTGCTGCACACCCACATGAGCGAGGTAGTCATGCTAGTGCACTTGTAACACTTGGCATCATGTTACTTTGTGTCAAGCCAGTAGTTCACCACACTGGCCATGTGTGAGAGATTAGTCACTAAACAGACCAGCTCCTTAAAACCCTTCTCTGAAACAGTATTCTACAGATGGCCCATCTCTCTTCATCCTCAACACCCATTCTCCCAAACTAAATTAAGGTTAAAGACTTCAGTCATGTGAAGTAAAGTACTTCAATGATGTGTGTATTAACTGTTGAATGTGGAAGTTTATCGGTGAAAATGAAGAATACCAGCCAGCGGACATGTGTGTTTGAAGGGACAAGGGTCAGGCTTTCAATGAACTCACAAGTGTGGCTTTTTAACCAACAGCTGACCTCACAGAGAAAGGTCAAACAGGGTTGATAGTATGAGAATAAAGAAGAAATGAGACTATGCAAGACTGAATGTGTAATAGTGGAGCTGCCTTTGAGAAACCAGGATGTTTGTCATGTATTCCGTTTTGATTCTTGGGCCCTGCATGCTTTGCCCACTTGTTGATTCTGATCCTTAACCGAAGAGGGAAAGGCAGAGATAAAGAAACTGGGAGATGAGAGGCTTTGCACAGTTCACAGTGTGACGTGGAATTTCTCGCATGAACTTTTTTTCCCTTCTTGCCAGTGTCACAGGGACAGGGTAGAGTTCTGTGGTCCCTTACTGCAACACGACTAACAGGAACCCTCCCTCCCTCTCTCTCTCCTTACAAGCATGCTGGAATTTTAATGACTAGGTGTCTCCTTGGCCTGCTCTCTCTCAGTGGTTGACAGCTGTGACAGAGTTGTTTGAACCGTTATCTAAGCCCCAGCCTGTGCACTGATAGGCCTCAGGTTAAGTCCTGTGTTATTGCTGCCCTTCTAATGTTAAATCCTGTATATAAGTCCGCGCTGTGCCCCAGTACAGTACAGTAGACTGCAAGAGTTTAACTAGGGAGGAGTTGACTCGTGGATGGTGTGATGGATGATGCACTGTGAGTGCACTGTTTTGGCCATGTGTGGTACATAGTTTGATGGCTGACTTGATATCTTCCCTCTCAACATCTGCCATGACAGGGTGCCCCTTTTAAAGAGAGGAATTACAGAGTACTGCATCCAGAAATAAACAATCAGGCAATGAAAACAACATTAAGGGAAAGATGCTATCCTTAAATTACACAAAACATTTTAAAGCATTCAAAGACAAGTGATCCTTTTGAAAAAGCATAATGGTTTGCAGAGAAATTATAAATAAATGCCACAGACAAGCAAATTACAGTGTTTAGCATGCCAGTTCAGTCAACTCACCTTATTCCCCTGAAATCTGATTCAACCTCAACAGGAGACCAGTACTGTGGGGGTCGACTGGTGAAACCATCCGGATCCTTTAAGACTCCGAACTGGCCAGAAAAGGACTACCCAGCTGGAGTCACTTGCTCATGGCACATTGTGGCACCTAAGAACCAGGCAAGTGGAGTCTAGACAGCCCGCAGAGCAGTAGGCATATTATACCGCTGTCAGATCTAGCCTGCTCCAGCATGAACTCTTGGCCAATTTTTGCCTGATCCTAGTGACTGTGTTGAGCTGGTTAGCAATGGTCTCTGTCAAGAATAATAGATAGGATATCTTCTGTGCTAAGAGGCATAACAAAAAGTCTTGTGTCTGTGACCAGATAATTGAGGTGAAGTTCGAGAAGTTTGATTTAGAGAGGGACAACTACTGTCGCTATGACTATGTCGCAATCTTCAATGGCGGAGAGATGAACGATGCGAAAAGGATTGGTAAATACTGTGGGGATAGCCCTCCTGCGTAAGTACATCTGTTCAAAATATGCTGTTTCAGTCAAAGACTTTATTTTTCATCTAACATCTAACAAATAGCATTTGACACTAGCCATAGACTTTACTGACACTAGCAGTGGACGGCAGACATTTGTAGAAAAAAAAGACCTCACATCCAAGCCTGTTGATTGTGGATGATCATTTTTTAATGATAATTAATGGTCATTATTCAATGAAAATTGTCAGGGGTTGAATGACATTTTTTCATCTATCTCCAGTCCTGTGTATTCTGATGGGAACCAGCTGCTCATTCAGTTCCTTTCCGACCTGAGTTTGACTGCAGACGGATTTATTGGCCACTATAAATTCAGGGCCAAGAAGTTTCCCACCACCACTGTGCCACCAACCACCACTACACAGCCAACAACAACAAGACCCATACGTAAGCCTCCACAAGCCAGTTTTCACTGGAGTACAGCTGCAAATATACTGGAGATAGATTGTAGCCTCATAGCCAAATACTCTGAATGCAAACTGCAATAAATAATATTTGATATGGATTATTATCCATTCTGAAATCCTGATGTTACTCGTTAACAAATCTCAAAAGACTGGATACAAAGATTTCCTCACATCTCTCTTTTCAACAATTTTGACATTTTTGTGACTATGAGATTTTAAACCCTGCCAATAGCATCTGCTGTGCATATACTGGTCTTTCCATGCGATGGGATGAAGTAGGCTTAGTATTGAGTGGTTTGGCTGCTTCGGATGACACGGATCTCTGGTGCTCGCTCCAAAATGTGGGAAGTGCAGACTACCTGTCAAAAGGCTGCCCAGAAATAGATGACACAGAGTTATGCTAAAATTATAGGATACCTAGGTAGGATTCTTTGTCTTCTTCACACATACTGTTGTACACACACCCACACACTCTCTCTCACACACACACTCAATCACCCACACAGAAAAAAGAAGACAGATCCTTGACTCCACTTTAGCCAGAACCAAGCCAGAACTCATTGTACCAGTTCTGAACAAAAAGGTTATTTTGGCCGCCGAAAACGGTGATGTCATTACGTGCCGTCCGCCTGATTGGCTTTATCATCCTCTGTGTCCCTTCTTTGTTTATCTTTCCCCATGTTTTACTTTCAGTAGAAAGAATAACACATGGTAAGCCATTTGTTTTTGTGCTGGGGCCACAGTATATATTGTTCCACAAGGCTTTAGAGCTTGTGTAGAACAGATGTTTGCCACAGGCAGTAGCAGCCTATATATCTGTCTCTCTCTCGCACACCTTTTTTTCAGATGCACTTCCTAGTATGGAGAGGTGGGGGCCTCAAAAACATTTGCTGGATTGAAAACTGAGGTTCAAAGGACTGATCGTATGCCCTTGCATCTCTCATCTCCCATCCTCTCTTTCTCTCTCTCTCTGTCTCCCCACCCCCTCTCTCTCCCCCTCTCTATAGCTTTGAAGTACTCTGCAGCGCTCTGTCAGCAGAAATGCAAGAGGAAGGGAACCCCCGAAAGCCATTACTGTTCCAGCAACTTTGGTATGAGTTCTGCTCTGTCTAAATCTCTCTTCCTTTCTCTCTCTGAGGCCAGCTCCGCTGCTGTGTCTGCCCAACAACACGGCCCTGACTGTGTGTCTGCTTGGGTGGGAGGCATGGAGGCAGGGCTGGGGTGACTTGTGGGTGTGAGTTAAACATCAGCTGAGGTTTTGGCCCTGACTGTGATTCTAGTCTCTCAGTGGTAAACAACTGTGTTTTCATGTCTTTTTTTCCCAACTGTTAAATACCATGCTATCTTTGGCATGATGGTTTGTTTCAGTGTGTCTCAAAAGATTCGTTCAGACTTTTCACCTTTTTTTCTTCCTCTCTCTCTCTCTCTCTCTCCTTGGCAGGAGAGCATGGTGTGGTTGTACATGGTGCACAGTTGCTTTAGTGTGAATGCACTGCAGTTGACTGCACCTAATCTGTTAGTATATGAAAGTGTTGATTCAGGACTGCTCCCACAGCCTCGATCACTGGTCTGGGAGCAGCCTGGCCATGTTTGCATCCTTTTGGGGGGGGGGGCATGTTTGCAAAAGCGAGGCAGCTATTTAATTTCTGTCCCTCAAGGAGGTTTACTTGGATTTGCATATGGAAAGGAGGGAAAAGTACAGCGTGATGAGAGAGAGAGAGAGAAACAGCTTGCATAATACACAAGTGAAAAACTGCAGAGTATCAAACTAAGGATCTTACATCACTGCTGGGTAAAGATAGTCACTGTGGGCCTTCCTGAGAATATATTGCAAAGCACTTTCCCTCTCAGGTCTCCAAAATGCCAAGAATATTTCACTTGTGAAAACCCCAAATCCCCTCTCACACACACACACACACACACATACGCACACAAACATAAACAAACTTCAACTAACGACAGCCCATGAAAACATATACTCTGTTAAACTAATTCTGTGTCCTCACAATACATACATGTATTTGCTTACTCTCTCAGTTGTCACGGGAACAGTCATCACTGCAGCAACGCGTGGGGGCAGTATGTACGTCACCGTTTCCATCATCAACGTCTACAAAGAGGGCAACCTGGCCATTCAGCAGGCTGGACGCACCATGAGCACCAAGATTGTCATCCTGTGTAAGAGGTGCCCGTTTGTCAAACGAGGTAAGTCCAGCACTGGAGCTAGGGGAAGGCTGAGGCTGGAACCAACACACAGCCATTTTGATTTCTCTTCCAGCTGGTGAAGTCATTAACTTTGCTTGCTGAATTGCAGCTGTGCACACAGGAGTTTTTAGATAAGGGTTTGAGCTACACAGATTGATGCAATTTCTTTCAGATTGTTATTCATTAAAATATACAGATGTCAGTGTGAAAAGATATGTAGCATTTACAACCAATGTATTTTATACAATTAGAGTGTACTATATGAGGACAATATTAGTCAGCCTTTTTAGGTGTGCTTTTTCGCTTCTGCAAAAACTAGTCTGAGATATTGTGAGTGCTTTTCGAGATGGATCTGATCATGTTTATATCAGTGCATATAAACATGGCGGAGGAAGTGTGGGAAAAAAGGTCGCTGATAAGTTGGCCCCCCTGAATGTCTCTGCCGTTCCGCCACTGCATTCAGGCATTTTGTGTGTGATCTCAATAGGCCTGAGCTACATCTTCATGGGCGAGGTGGACGACGACGGTCGTGGAAAGATTGCCCCGCACCACTTCGTCATGGCCTTCAAGGCCAAAAACCAGCGGGCCTTCAACATGCTGAAGAACAAGCGCTGCTGAGGACAGCCATTGTACCCCTCAGTCCCCCACACACTCCCCCACCAACCCTTCCTCTACCCCAGTCCTCCTCTTCCCCTTGTCTTACAACACCCGTTAGCAACCTAATCCACCCACAGCCCAGACACACCTGCCGGTGCATGCCGGTCGGTGCACGGCTCACGCCGACTGATCATCCTCCAGCATGTCGAAATTCCCACCCCTATTGCTCTTCCTGGGAAGTGGACCGTTTCTGAGCCCTTTGGACCATACCCGTGCTTTCATTTCACTTCTCTTTCGTTGTTTGACTCTATCCTGCCATCCTCTGTAAATGCTTGTTGGGAATCTGGAGAGGCAGCAGGACACTGTGGTCTAAAGTAGGATGTTTCGAAAGAAGACAAGAGAAAAACTTATGGGGAGAATCTTCTAGGAGGAACAAGTGAGACGTGGGTCCAGTCTTGTGCTGACACACTGTTTACAAGATACTCTTGATATGTTAAGTTCATTAAGGATGTGGAGAATCTTATGTGGAGACACAAGTGCAATAACTTTGTAGCATCCTTTTGCAATGATATGGCATCATGCAAGAATAATGCTTGATTCTGTTGTTTGTTGCCCAAATCTTTCGAGTCGAAGTCTTTCATCATGAATGAAAAAAGCACTCTTTTTTTTTTTTTAGGACCGCTTGTTTTTTTTTTTCTCCATCGAAAATGAAAATGTTTATAATGACAGTGCCAATATAAAATAAGCAAAATGAGATATTTTCATATGAAATGGTTCTTAGTCATATGTTAATTTATATTTAATTGTTTTGTGAGAGAATAAAAAAGTCATGATCAAAGTTTTGCCCTGCCTATTCTTTCCAGTAGCCACACCCCTGAAGTGAAGCAAGGTGATAATTTAAACTACCTGTGAAAGCCAAGAATTTACTTTCGGAACTAAGGCATAATAACAAATTATGAAGTGAAACGATATTAAAATAAGTACTGCCTGTGCAGCCAGTATCGGACATAGTCATTATTCCCTGAAGCAGGTGTGGTGGCAGCTGTTCCACGTGCGCTGGAAGCAAGTGATGGAAGAAACCTCCTGGCAGTCACTAGGGTTTTGAAGACAGCACTGCTCAATGGCGTGTTCCAAGAGTTTTTTTTTTCTCTTGGACTTGTAAATTATCCCAGAGTCCTAGTTTTGGCTGGGAATCAGTTGTGAATTTCGGATCATTACGACAGGGGCTTAGGGTAGTAATAGAGAGGGCACTGATTTCAGGTCAGTGATTCTCATCCAACAGTGCTTAATGCTTAATGGCTCTGTTGATGGTTAAACTCAGCGGCCTAATGGCCAAGCTCTGGGAAAATATCAACCTGCCATTTGGAGCTCCTTGAGTTTTTCCAAACAGATCTGTGATGTAATGTTTAGTGTAGCATATAAGCATTCAAAACTGGCACACCTGACCAAAAACGTGCGGCTTCGGAAACTTTTTTCCACAAATCTTTATTAGACTTTTTTTTTTGTTGAAAAGACGGACACTTTTAGAAAACAAGTGGGAGTAAAGGCTATTACATAAGCTCTGACCAGGGGCTTTGGTGTGGAGAATACTCTGTATGTTTGTGTGTGTCTGTTGGTGTGTGTGTGTGTGTTTCCAGTCGAGTTCCAGGATTTTACTGCCCACCCCTATCCCCCCCCTCATCCTCCACTCCACCATGTTTTCCACAGAAAGGACAAATGGTCCAGAGCATGCTGAGGCCAGGTCGGCACTGGGGCAGCGGGTGGAGAGAGGGGTGAGGTTGGGGAGGGGGGACAAGGAATTAGGGGTGCGTGGTGGGTGGGTGTGTAGGGGAAATGGGTGCCTCTGCGTGAGACTTAGCTTCGGGGATAGAACATGGCGTATTTGGAGGTACGGAAGCCCAGGAGGTCCCTCATTTCGTTGCGGAACTTGGACAGGTCCTGGCGCAGGTCGTTGAGGTTCTCCACGGTGGCCTGGTCGGTGCTCTGCATCTTCTGCCGCGTGGAGGTCAGGTAGCGGTGGACCAGGCAGCACATGATCTTCTGGTAGTTCTCATCCCTCTTCTGCTTCAGGTTCCTCCACTCCTGGAAAACACCACACAACCAGTGGCAGGGGAAGCTTACTATTGGATACCATGGCAAGTAACAGCCTATAATGGCACTAATTCATTCACTGCTTAGCATCACAGACCCATATTGCAATATTTGTCTAAAACTTGAAACTAACTTGAAAGATAACTAACTTGAAAGTAGCTACCAGGGCTCTGACTTTACCTTGGAATAACATCATCAGTATCAACACAGATAAACAAGTAAAACACAGGTAAACCTAGCTAGTTAGTTGTCTATTGGCAACATCTTTTGCTCTGTTTCTACTACAATGTAAATGTTAGGAAACAAAAAAACATGCTTACTGTGTCAAGTGGTTTACAGTGAAGTTTGAAGGAAAAGTACAGCTTTTACAGCTTTGATTAAAACTGTTGTTGAGAAAGGACTAACATTCTTAATGGAATTAACAGGCAGACTTGTTCTTTCTTGGCTCATTCTTTCATACTTCGCTCTGAATTACTTTGCAAACAGGTTATCCCACTCTGGTACTCTGCCGATTGTAACTTGAACGTACCCTGCAGACATATCTGTTAATTAACTTTGGTTACAAAGCTGTGTCTTGATGGTTGCTGATGGTTCCTCCACACAAACAAATTAGAGTTTGTCTTAAAGCTATTTATCTGTGGGCTATTGCGCAAATGGAGTTTTTTTTTCCCCCAGAAGGCCAGAACAGATAAACAGGGCACACATGTGAGCACAGCTTTTCCCAAGTACACACACACCCACACCCGCACTCATACGCACACACACACACACACACACAGGGAAAGAGAGAAATTTAAAGGTGTCATCTCTTGCTCTGTCTCACCTCAAGGCTATTCTGAGGCACACCCATAACAACAAATACACACACACACACACACACACACACACACACACACACATGCAGTCTCTTTTTTCTCCACGCATTTCACCTTAAGGCTGTTTTGCCGCTTCACTCTGCCAGTGGAGGTGTGTGAGCAGACCCACTTGCTAAGGCTGGTCATCAGGTAGCACAGGGTCTTTGGGGAAGGTAGGATGTTAAAGGGTGGGGGCAGGGTGCACTTGTCATCAAAGTAACTGAGCCACAGTTTGGCACGAGCAAACTTCCACTCTTTGTCTTCATGATTCTGTGAGCATCAAGTTCAGTTTAAGCAAATTGAAGAGAAAAACAGAAAAGAAACCTTGTTAGTGACTTGGCTTCATATTTGCTACAAAACAAAACATTGCCATTAACCATGAAGCAATAGTTCATGATGGCTTCTGACTCAAGAAGATAATTCATGTAATAATATTTAAAAAAATATCAATTCATCAATCAATTTGTCTGTCATCAATCCAAGAAAAACCCAATACTCATTTTTCTGCCAAAGGCAGTCCCTGTAATACTGGAGCACAGCTTCTTAGTTCTGCTATCAGTGCTGAGCTAGCTTACATAAAAACAGCCGGCTCAAATCCCCTGTCGACTGCCCCAGTAACCTCAATGACAAATGGTTCGGGCCTGCACTTCACCAAGTGTTTTGAACCAGTGCACATGCTCTTGGGGATGGAAAAAAAAACATTAACTTAGGCTGTCCTTACATGAACCATAAATGTAAAAAGCCTGGTCTGTGCCCCCACTTGTGTTCAAAATAAGGGATTAAGCTCAATGGAATACTCAAGGTGCAATGCCAGGTTTTATAAAACCAGCCTAAAAAGTAAAAAACATTTTTCACTGACAAATTCATGTTTCTAAACTATCACAAATGTTACAGGCAGGTACAGAAGATCTAGGGATATAATGGTACTACTACTACTAATTTTGGACAAAGCACTAACACTACAGTGTTTGTGTAAGACTACGACTGAACAACAGGCAGTGCTTTGTAGTGATGTAAAGTCTATGACTCAAGATAAGTCACATGCCTTGCCCTGCAACAGGTAACAGTTAGCATTCAGCATATGCTGCTAATAATGAACTGCTGTTTAGATATTAATTACTGAGAACTGAGAAATAACAAAATGAGTTTATTGGTATTTCAATATTATGTGCTGGTATAGTATATTAGGGACCAGGAATAAAATCAAGTCTACAAGATAGTTAATGCAACCAGTATGATCATATACGATCCCTACAGGCAGCCAGTGGAGTTGTTCTCCACCCAAACCACACACTGTTCAGATAGCTCACAGATAGGGCAAAGTGAAACTACAATAAAAACTTCACAATTCATTTTCAAAATTTCACTCTGGTAACAAATAATGTCAATGTCAAGTGCAAGCAGAAAATATGTTTAAAGTCTTGTCAGAATGTGTAACCCTAGGTACATCACAAAAACTTCAGCATATAATTCCTGTTAAATATAGCTAATACCAGCATCAGTCTTAGACCAACATGTCTTGCCCGTCAAGTATCCCTTTAAAGGACAAAACTGGTGTGATTCAATTTATAGCTCTGTTATCTAATGTTAGCTAATGTTAAATGAATGGAGCACAGGAAAATGAAAGTGAGTTTCTGTGCCCCATTCAGTTAGTGTTAGCAGCTGGTTCACTATTAGGTCTATGTTATATCAAATTTTCTTTATTTATCCTACCAACAACACTCTGTGACCTTGAACAATTGGGCTATGGACTGATTCCCACCAGATTTCTCCTTTAAAACTTTGGTTTCAAGTGTGTAAGCAATGGGCAAAAACAGTAATATCTTGGCCTTCTTGATACACATCTGTCTCATGTGTGGGCCAGCTCATTGTGCAAGAAGACTGTGTGGTTGTTGTTATGTACTGTGAGATCTTGTGTGTATGTGTCAGGTGACTGTGGGGCCAAATCTGGATTCCCATCGTCAGACACTAAAGAATAAATGAATAAAGAATAAAATAAAAGTGAAGAGTAAAATAAAAGTGTTCTATTCTGTTGTCTACTACAAGTGTGTTAAGATGGCTGCCATAGTATTGTATGTCCATGACCATGAGGTTCGAGCTTAAGAAAGCAAATGCAAGATGTCTTTCCTCATGACTTCCTCTGTTTTATAACAAATACATGCACCATATACAAACACTAAGGAGGGGAAGAGGATTGAGGATCTGGCTCTGGATTCTGTGGCATGTGTTTCGGATGTGGTTACAGCAGAGGCTCACCGCAATCTGTCTGAAGCTCTTGTGCAGCATGGCCACCAGGAGCTTGGTCAGGACGATGACCACCACAATGTTGTAGGTGCCCACAATGAGGGCGCCCACGAACGAGCGGAGCTCTTCTGTGTAGCTGATCCGCGTGACAAACAGGACCACATGCGCCAGTGAAAACATGTACCAGAAGAGGGCATAGCACGTGCCCATGAACCTGAAACAGAACACGGTCGAAGATAGACTTTATCCATCTAATAATGGGGTGAATATCACAGTAAACACACCCAAATATGTGTGTTTTGATCTCTGTCTGTGGAGAACCGCATCTGAACTGAAGCGTTTCACCATATTTCATGCATAGAAATTAATAAATTAGCTGTGCTCTGTATACGCACTGACTGACGCTGACGCTGTCACACTGCAACTCAAACACAGATGAGTATGAAGTGTACTCAAACACAGATGAGTATGAAGTGTACTGAAATGACTTCCTTTTGCTGTTCAGTCCAACACAAAGTCATTTTAGATTACAGTACATCTGTATGTTATCAATCAACAATGGTTGTCATATATAAACGCCTGCTTCCTGTACAACTGAAACTATTCTTCATATAAACACCTAAAAATTCAGACTTCGAGTACAATACACCCTTTCTAAAATTAGTTAGTATTATAAATTCTGAATTATGAAGTACATATAGGTAGTAAGGAGAAAGTGTATAAAATAGTTGACAAATTCACTGCTAAATTAATTATGGCGAACATTACAGACAGACAGTCTAGAGCCTTTGCTGTGGGATGCTCTTTCCAGTGAGTGAGTGTGGGATTGTCATACGTGTGGAAGGCATCATTGCTCTGTCGTGGGCAGAAGATGCCCTCACAGTCCTCTGTGCGGTTCTTGGCGGGGTCCTTCTGGTCTTTTCCATAGAGCTGAGTGAGGCCAATGGTGAAGGAGATAAGGACCAGCAAGAATAGGCCCAAGAACTTGCCAAACTCCTGCAACATCTGACCCATAGAGATCTGAAGAAAACACACACACAGACACACAATGATCATTAACTCTCCTTGTCTGTCTAGATTTATGAACATTGAGCAGTAAGAGTAATGCATGTTGTGTAAAAATAATCTTGGTATGTATGACGTTGTGTTTAAACACTTCACTGTTTAAACACTTCTGTGTAAGTCTAAACTCACTTATCAAGTGTTATGTTGATATACTAAAACAGCAGTAAAACATGATCATTTTATGGCCTTTTCTGTTAAAACAGGTGCAAATTTTGCCGAGGGAGCCGCAGATGCTTGTTAAAGTTGGCCCATACACTCACACACATGTGTCACGCACTGGTTGCCTGTCTATGCTCCCGTTGTCAATCTCCCCATCAAGAGGCCTCTGCAGGGGCCACAAACACACACCTTCCCCACCAGGTCCCGCCAGGCAGGGAGCAGAGGAGC
>PYXC01000045.1:5690000-5725000 GCA_015244755.2 Tenualosa ilisha
GTGAAGGAGACCCGGTGAAGGCGCACATGCTCTTTTACTTCCTCTTGATTTTTTTTTCATTTGAGTGGGATGTACTGTTTGTTTATCTATTTGTTTCCTCTCACTTAGACGATTCCTTCGAAGCAGACGTGTCTGATTTAGTCATTATTTCAGGCATCTGGTTTCTGGTACAAGGGGGAGAAGTGAATCACGGTCAGAGTTGAAGATGGAAAACAACGGGGCCTGGAGACGCCAAACGCCCAGCACCATAGTTACCCCAGAGCCAGGATGTGATTGGGCAGACACTCTCATCTGGAGGTCCAGCATCACACTACCAAACAATAGAAAAACAATAAATCTCCAACTGGCTCAACTCTCTCCAGCTCTTGCACAGACACACACACACACACACACACACACACACACACTCACACTCACACATCACCAACTCCAACCGAAACGAAAGAAAAGCCAGGTGCAGTCACGAGGCACTGGTGACTTTAAAAACTGCCGTTGGCTAAGTCTTAGATGACCTATTCAACACTGGATTCCAAAGTAATATCAAAATTGTTTCACAAGTGGACGATAAATTTCATGCACTGGAAATCACTCTCAGTTCTCAAGTGTGCAGTGACAACGGCGTGCTCTGGCCAAGTGATAATTGTGTGTGCATGTTTCAAACGTGTCTGACTGAGATGGTCTCAGTCATGGGGGAATCTTCTTCCCCCCTCTAGTGGGCCTTTTGGTCTTTCAACAGGAGCCCCATGAAAAACTTTCCACCAGCACATTGTGGAAATGCAATTCATTAAAAGCCCTCACAATAGCACACATTGTTTCAGATCCCACCTCCCCAGATGGATACTTCAAAACAAATTTGAATCAAAAAAAAAAAAGCAAAAAACAAACAAACAAAAAAATGGCGGCAATGACCTACAATCATTATAGTGCTGAAATGCTGTATCTGATAAAATATCAATGCATTTGACACTGAAACAAACGTGATGGCACACATCAACAACCCAACCATTGTTCTCTTGTTGCCTAAATTGTGAAATCTGTGCCTCATCGAAGAGGGAAAAAAAGGAAGACGACAAATGAGAGGCGAAAAACAAAAGGTAATGGAGGCCACAGTGGGAGCACGCTAATGGCGTCTTGGCTGTTGGCAGCAGCCTGCTCCATCAGCCTACAAACTCATTCTTCAGCATCAGCACAGCACAGTGGACACAGAACAATAACAATCACAGAGCTGGGACCAAATAACCTCCAATGTCTCACAGAATTAGTTCCGTATGTATCTTCATTCTCTCCTCTCTTACAGCAGTTTTTCATTTCTCTAACCTTTTCATCCGGACACATTACGTTTCCCGTTCTACAGAAATGGGCAATGCTGTGAAGACCACCGAGTTCATACAGACGCCTACGAAATAACACAGCGAGTTATCTATTCTTTATGAGCAAATGAAAGGACACAGCATGAGAGAGATTGCTATTGCTGTTGTGCATCGTTGCGTCCTGATGAGATGCACTCCTTTAGAATGCTGTTTCATTTTCAGATCTCTCTCAGCTGGTGGGTATTACGGTCAATTATATCATCCAGTTCCCCGGGGGTGAGAATAATGCAGTTTTGGACTAAAAAAGGCAAAGCCTCTGATTTACTAATGAGACACTAAAAAGTGATGGAGGATTCATTTGCCTTCTCATCTTCACATGAGCCTGAGCTTTAAGTTTATGTCATTGAGAAGAGCTCTTCCATTGCCCTCATCTGGCAACGCAATCTACTGTCTAACACATTCTGGAAAACTCAATAGCAATAGTAGTATAGTATTCAATTATGGAAAAAATTACAATCTTGATTATTTTAATTGATATTGAAATCACGATTATTTAACCTGACTATTCATTAACATGATGCCATTATTTAACTGTAAAAAACTTCAACTGAGAATCCCCTACTTGCCAAATGTAATGTGACAAAATAATAATTAATAATTAATAATTAATGCTACTGTTGAAATTGCTCACGTTCACATAATCACAATGAACTGATAACTGGCAGTTATCAGGTAACTGTAATAATCCGTTCTTAGGTGTTCATAAGCATTTAAGATATCTGATAACCAAAACCGAACGGGTTTACATAATTTGAGTCAACTGTTAACAGATTTCTTCAAACTTGTATGTCAGCTAATGTGTCCCGCACAGGCGCAGATAAAAAAGAACAAAATAAACCCAATTCAGGTGTGTACTAGTCTCGAGGAAATTAAAGTACTGCTGAAAACCTAGGTGTGTTAAATGGATTTTTCATAAATTAATATTGGCAGTAATCTGATAAAAAATAGCAATTTACTCCATTTACATGAGCACTTGAATTATCAGGTAACAATCAGGTACAATGATCGTTTTTTTGATGATAAAAATGAACATGATCAGGGGCATATACTTTTAAAAAGAATAAACCTTTCCTATTTACTCACAGTTTGTTCCATTTCAATCCAAACTCTTGTGATAAACAGTCATTATTTGGCCCTGTTACAAAACTAACTCTCCCCCCAACCTCTCTACCCATTCTAGACTCACCCACAATCCAAAGGATGAGCAGGTAGTCAATCATCTCCAGCGCAGGCCCCATGGTGTTCTTAGTGTCCTCATTGTACACTAGTGAATAGAGGTTGAGCAGCAGCAGGAAGGTGAAGTAGGAGGCGCTGTGGATGATGAACTTGATGAAAGGCGTGTGGATGACCTGGCCCACACGCGAGCGTGGCCCCAGCAGGTAGCACAGGGACAGCACGGGCCAGAGGAGCGCCACGCTCAGCACGGATGCCATCTTCAGGCACGTGTGCTTCCGCCGGTAGCTGGCCATCTCGCCGAACCACACTGTGTTGAGGAACTGCTGGCAGTTGGACTGTGCCACAAACTGGATTGGGGGGGGGGGCAGATGGTTGGTGTGGCAGAGCGACAGTGGAGGAAACAGGGTCAGACAGGCAACCAGACATAAACAGAGGATCTTACCCAGTACTGCTCAAATACTCAGACCTTGACTGAAAATGACTTACCATTTAGCATCAGTATACCAGCAGTATGTACTATGCAGTTGGTATGGCATTTCAGAAACAGTCATGAACTATTGAATTGGCAGCCATGCATACACTTTTTTTTGTAAATCAAAGAATTCTTTTTCTAAGCCCCATTAAAGATACCAAGAGAAAACAATATTTTCACAGCCTTTGAAAGAACCCTCTTTCAGCCTTCAGCACTGTAAGGGCACTTATCAAGGGCACTACAAAAAAATTGTCCAGAACTACATTTCCTTCTTGCAATGCTGCCAAATAGTAAGGCACACAGTGGCACTGTTTCTGTGAACATTAATGTTCACTTGCACTTGGTCGAATTGTAAATACTGGAATTGTTCCTTGTTAATTACTAGATATTACGGTAATCTGGGTAAAAACAGCAATTTTTTACAGAGAGGCCTAAACCCAGTTGTGAAAACACCTAAATAACAGAGCGCTAACAGGTTATTCACCAGCCAGAGCACAACTTTAAGCACGAAACAGCTTAACCATACAATTGACAGCTGACAAGCTGTTGCCTGGCTATACATTTCTGCACACACGCAAGTTTATAGAGCATGCACAAACACACACACACACACTTTAATGATGGATAAGACACATACAGGCACAGGCATAGGCACACACACATACACATACACACACACACACAGGTGTGTATGTGCAAATTATTAAACAGACAGCTGTGCCTATAGCTCACAACAGTCAAATCAGTGCCTTTGCCCAAGCTTGCATACCCACCTCTTTTTGGTTGTACTTGATAGCCAGTTTGAGGCGGCTGAGGTTCATGCGCTCCTCCAACAGCCCCCGCTTGTCCACGTGGTCCTCGCTGGACGTGTGGTTCAGAATGACCTCCAGCTCTCGAGAGTTCCTAGCCTGAGCCAGCAGGTCCTTGGCGAACATCTTGCACTGCTTGGCCAGATCGTCATAGTCAGTCCTAACCCAGGAAGAGAGGAGGCATCTCAGGATGGCTCAGGTAAGAGTACAGAGTGAGTTTACCATCTGAATCCCAGTAGCTCTTCCTTAAGGCTTGAGGCAGCAGTAAGGGGTCCTGGTTTAATTCTGACAAGCTAACCACAAAATGCCCCACAACAAAAGCTTGCCATCAAGCTAACATCAAAATCACGATACTGCCAATAAAATGTCACTTATTTGCTAATGGGTGTCTTTTAGAGATATAACTGGTGATGTCCTGCTCTTGCACATTTTCACAGGGTAGCACTTCCCAGCACCCAGGACGACATAATGCATAGTCTGAATGGCAAGTCTGTCTTATATATGAGAATTTTAACATGATACAAAAACTAGCTGTCTTTCAACACTGTTCCTTTCAAGATCAAAGAAGCTAAAAATAAACATATAACATATTTCATACCACAGAGAAAGGTGTCATTATTCAGCTAGTCAAATATGACTGATAGAGTTACTCTGTTCTCAAATGCTGTGGGCAGATCTGTGGACTGAAACCTTGGGGTTTATGAACTGTATGTGTGTAACAGAGTCAGTGTGTGTGTCATTTGGTCATTATGTGTCTGTCTAAGAGCACAAGGCAATGAAAGTAAAAGGGTGTCCTCTCTGACATTACCACACCTGAATCCACTGGTAGCTCGGACAGTGATTAAACACCCTTAACAGTGATTAAACACATAAAAACAGCACGCCTCTTCCTAGCCTTGCTTTCTTTTCTCCATTAATCACCCCTGCCTCCATTAACAGGCCCTGCATTTGCTGCCCTACGGGCCTCAAGCAACCGGATATGTGGGACTCTGGACTCCGGTGCAGGGTCTGTGTTGTGTGCCACAGAAGTCGTAAAACTGTCAGCGTCAGAGTGCTGCTACTCCAACTATATGTGAAGCGCTACTGACCTCCTCTGCCACCCCACTGAGCTCATGTTGCTTTGAGGCAGAGGGCCCTAATTGAAATAGTGGCCAAAATGCTGAGTCACATAAATGGCAAAAGTAAAATGCCATAAAATGCCGTAAACTATAGCTACTGTGTCACATATGGGAACATTCACTTGACACACCAGTGTTTCAGTTTAGGGTATTGCTCATGACATAAACTTAGCAAAGACAATTAATTAACTTTAGTTAGACTTAAGGTCAGAAGGTTCAATCAGATAAAAAGACCGCTCATATTTTATGAAACAACAGTAAAAATGAAACAATCTGCTATGCACTGGTAAGATCCACATTGTTACATTTACATTCAGGTGTGCAATCACCCATCTGATGGGTCCTGCTGAGATAACCATAAGTACAATTTATACCTGGGTTGCATTTGCATTTACATTACATTTATGCATTTAGCATAGTTTGTCAACTATCAATTGGTTCAGGGCCAGTCTCTCCCAACAGCAACTCAGGGTGAAGTGCCTTGCTTGGATTCGAACCCACAATATCCAGGCTACTAGCATGCTGCTACTACAACTACCCCTGCCCCTGCATTGTGTGTGTGTGTGTGTGTGTGTGTGTGTGTGTGCGTGTGCGTGCATTGTGTGTGTGTACGCACCTGAACTCCACTTCCACTAGGCTGAGCTCACGCAAGTCAGCACTGAGCTCAAAGGCCCGCAGGATGGGGTCCTCCTCAGTCAGCATGATTAGAGACGGGCTGGCCAGACAGCGGTAGATGTCCAGACGGAACCTGGAGGCAGTTTGGGGGCAGCAAAGAGAAAGACGCACAGGAGAACACAATAGATGAGAGAGGAGCGGGGAAAGAGAAGAGCGATACAGCAGGGCATAGACAGCAAGAATGGATGGCATGTAGTGCATGTTCACAGATCAAGTTTACAGATAGGTAAGAGCGAGAACAGTACCAACAGCACCACAAGTCCCCATGCTACACAAACAGTTCAGTTTTACACTGGTCTCTGTTAACAATCTCGTAAAACTTCTGGTGCTTTAAGCTTGTTCGCTCATTGAACATACCAAAATACTGAGACTGAGAAGATAACACTATCGCTTCTATACTTCAGGGGTGGTGGTCTAGTTTATGTAGGTGTTATACTAGATGGCTTTATATCTTATTTAGGTACAGACAGGCATTTTTCCGCATGTTTACCTTTGAACATACTGTAGTACGTACATGTGCATCACATGTGTCTGTGTGTGTTTTTGTCAACATGTGTACTTTGTGTGACTGAAGAGATTTACCTGGAATGGCGCAGGCTGTCTTTCTTGTTTTTGGCATTGCAGAGTGTGCACTCACAGCCCACGGCATGCGGTCGAGGCAGAGAGATGTCCTGCTTCAGCAGCATGGTCAGGATCTCATAGTTGTTCCTGTGAGCAGCCAGAATCACTGGCGCCACATCCATGGTGGTGGAATATTCTGGATTCTGGATGCGCTGCATCAGTTTCTGTGGAGACAGATAAGACAGTCTCAAAGACCCACCTAGTATCTTTGCGAAATACAACATAATTTGCATGGTAATGTAGCTTGTCCACATGGTGTCAATGTATCAAGTCTCCCCACATCATTTAAAATGCATGGAAAGGTTATTGTCTTAAGAGACTATGAACAAGATTGAATGAGGTATAGCTCCAACACAACAAAATCTAATAAAATATTCACAATAATCTGCTGTATTTGAAGACTTGTCAGTTTAAAAGCCAATAATGTAAATGTATACATGTCAACCAACCTATGCAATAAAATGATGTGACACATCTTCTCTTCTTCAATAATCCTTCCCCCTCAGGGGGAAAACAGGAACTCATTTTGTGTCATCACTGTCATTTGGATTTCAACTGGCAAAAGAAACAAGGTTTGCCGAGCTCTCTTTTATGGCTCTCATGTCTGATGGTTTGCCCCTTAATCAGCTTAGCATGACTGCAATCCAAGAGGCATCTCAGATTGTTGCTTACAAGACTTAATTCCAATAAATTGCTGATGCATATTCAATTGGCATCTCAACTAAACAAGCAGAGCAGGAGGATAGGATGCTTACATTCCTGCTCCACAATAACAGCCATAATGCCTTGTCATCATGGTGCTCTGAGCGTGTGGTGCATTGCTTGTACCAACAGTCAAGAACCACCACTTCACAAGGAGCAAAGCATTGAAAGCATAGAACACAATTAAATGCTAGAAACAGCACAAGCCATTTAGCTATTAGCATAACAACAACGCAGTCAATCACACAGGGCTCCCTCTCTTTGTCCAAGAAAAAGCTAAAGGACTTTTCAAGGATTTGCCACAAATTCAAGGACTCAATGCTCAGTGAGATCAATGTCACTTGTCAATTAATAGAACTGAAATTTTGGCAGCCTGTGGCATCCAGTGGCAAGACAGTGGTTAGCTTTGCTGACTTTCAAATCCCATTGCCATTTCCATTCCTTCTGAAATTAATGTAATTCATTATGAACTTCTAGAGTGTACACCAACTAAGCCAGATCACAGGCGCACCCAAGTGTACCCAACATGGAGTGCTAGAAACTGGAGGTGCCAATGCCACCTGCCACCTGCCAGTGCTCTACTCTGCCCACCTTAGCAGGATTCATCACAGTGAGGAGGCAACTGCTCACTTGCCCCTTTTCATGTCAAATACAATGTTTCCTAATTGGGCTTTCCTATGCAGTATGTAATGTAGCACAATAACTCTGTGCCTTGAAAATGATTGAAACGATTGAAAACTATATACAATTAATGATTAACAGCTTCAATGCAGTGTTTCCCATACATTGATTAGACTGTGAAGGCACGCCATAGTCTAATTTGCCATGTCATGGCTACAAAAGATAAAAAAATATTCAGCTTCCATCACATACCGACATTTGCTTAACGTCACTGAACATTTCTAGGACAATATTTTTTATTATATCCAAGGTATGCTATGTGATCATTTGAATGAATTTCCATGCATTCCATGACTGTAAAAATTGGCAATAAAATTCTAGGTTTTTCAGGTGGTGTGAGAACCTTGAACAGTTTAATATGGTGGACTCACGGCCATGGACGGCTTTGAGGACCTTCTGGGTCGGTGATTGAGGAGAATATCCACAGCTCCAACCACCTCTGAGTCAATGGCCACCAGCAAAGCATCTGTTGCCTAAAAACAACAATAAAAGAAAGCATGCACAACAGTTGTGAATACTAAGGCAATGGTTGGATAAGGCTGCTATACGATAGGCAAAATACAACTTTGATTTGTTATTGAATTTGTGGACTAGTGCGTGTGTGTGTGTGTGTGTGTGTGTGTGTGTCTGTTTGCATGTGCAGTGTGTGTGTGTGCACAGTGTGTGTGTTACCTGGCAGCCATGCTCCAGAAGCAACTGGAGGATATCCAGATTCTCATTCTCAATGGAGATGGTGACAGCATCACGGCCCAACACATCCACACAGTTGATGTTCAGCTCACCATGTGCCTTTTCTTCCAGAAGCTTCTTCACCATGTAGTAGTCACCTTTCAAAACCAAAGGGGAAAAAAAACACATTTTGTCTTTTTTTGTGTGTTCGCCTACTTGGCACAAAAACACACACACACACACATACACAAACATTTACTTCCAATCCTATTTTTAGGATTCTACAAGCCATGACACAACTGATCCCAAAGCATCCTTTGCATCAGCTCTGCTCCTTGGCAAGTTGAGAGTACAACACTAACAGAGGCTAGGACTTCATGCGAACCCCTTTAAAGCTGACTTTATATGGTAAGTACCAGAGCAACATCTGTCTGAGCAACACTGCTGAAAGTAAACTCTATCATCTCTACTCCCCCATGGGAGGATTCTCTATCTCAGCAAAATGATCATACAGACATGAGCTTGAATCTGTAGAAACATAACCCCAGCTCAGCTGCTTTTGATCCAGTGCTGCAACACACTGAATTATGTTTGTGTTTGTGGTATTTTGCCGGTATATTGCCCAAAGTATCTTACAATACTTTTTATTAGTTGCAGACTAAGTTCAGTTTACGTCATGGTAAAATTATAGCCTAGTATTAATGTAGCCTATCTCAAAATTGATAAATTGTATTTTCCTTTTTACAGACATAGATAAAAAATATTGAAGTTTTATTCTGAATATTCTCTTCATACATTAATCATCTAGAGCAAAGACCATTAGTACATGTTGTCTACATAATGTCATTATAGGCTATATTAGATTGAATGAGAAATGGGATGATTTTAGTAGCCTGTTGAAGATAACCAAGTTCCTGTCCTCTGTGCAACAGCAGTAACAGTGGAGCCTACTGAGAAAAAGCCTACTGAGAAAATATTAATTATGATCTCATTTTCATGTCGGTGATATTGCAGATGTTCACGTGTTCATTCAGCGTCATAAACTTACCCTTCTCGCAGGCCAGTAAAAAAAGCTTCTCGTCCAGCGTCGTCTCCTCTTTAACCTCCCTCACGTCTTTTAGCGCTAGGTACTTATCTGGAGACGACGCATCTGTGCCCTGATAAAGAGCAGCCATTACGACGGAGACCGAGTAGGGCAAAACACTGATGTGTATCCCACTTGGAAACGGTGACCATTTAACCATGAAACCGAGTTTCTTTGGACGCGGAGGACGCCCGCAAAATATATTGTCCTTCGAATAGCAAAGGATATTAACCTTAGATAGAGAGACGCTTTAAACGCTAACGGAATCACACCCGACGATCACGTTAGCTTTTCGCAGACCATTTTCAGCAAAGATTAAACATCCGATACAATTTCAGTGTCTGTAGATGTCAATATGAGCTACTCCTCAATATTTTCCAAAGCGTGTGGATAAATAACCACACTTATCTGGTCCTTGTTGTTTATCATAGTCATAAATACACAGGCTTTGCCTTGCGATGTTGACAGTTCTGGTCCTGATGTGGATGCTTTACTGTACTGCGCAAGTGCAGTACCCACCTGCGCCACCTCTTTCAAATGCAGCATCCTGGTTGGTTATATAAGCAGGTGCTTAGCAACACAAAGTTTACACCAAGTATAAACCTGCATCGCCTAACATATAGCTGGGTGTATAGTTGAATACATTCTGTATAAGGATTAAAAGTAGCCTACAAAATAAATTTAAATAGAAACTAGGTCTTAATTGCATTGCAATGCAATACAGCCTGTTAGAGCCAATCCCTAATCTCCTGTAACACTGGATAAGGATAGAAAGCATGGAGCATCAAGAATACTTCTTTATTCTACTTTATTGAACTCAATATTGTCAACATACCTCTCCTTTTTTTTTTAGAGCCGCCTCCTTTCAACATATCCTTCCACCCTTAACTATAGTTCCCTCACATTAGACTACTTTGCGCAAATCATTCTTAATAACCAGTCTAACATCAATAACAAATCTCTCACACTCCAAATAGTTATAGGCCTGATAGTTAAACTTAAAGCAAACATTAGTAGTTAGTATCTATTAGTAAGTAAGAAATAATAAGTATTTTGTTATTTTGTTTTAGATAGACAGGCTTAGTTAGAGCATGCACACTAACTTGTTGGAGTCTATGAGGAAGCTTTAGAGTGCATCACTGAGTTGGAGAGGAACATACTATGAAATCATAGGTCATGAAAGCAACATCTGAAAAAAAAAAATCATCTGCAAGATAGAGGCTGGAACAGAAAATCACTGCATTAGCATACAGATGAGAAAAATGTAAAAAGATGGATTAAACAAAAAAAAAAATAGAACACTGAAGTCTGCAAAAAAGAAAAAAGAAAAAGCAAAAAAATAAAACAAAAAAAAAAAACAAAAAAAGAGAATGTCTGTAAAAAAAAACTAGAACTCCAGGGATCAGGAGCTGAGAAAAAAAATGAAATGAAACCCAGAAGAAAGACGCTAAGCTATCTTAATTTGAAATAAAAGGGTTAGCAAAGCTTTAGAAAAAGAATAGAGAGTTCACATTTACTTACATTAGCAGAGATCCAGTGGCAGAGAGTAAAAAGGCTGCCATGATATCCTTCTTTGGATGGGGTACAAAATTACTCTCACACTTGTAAAGAGCTGCTTATGTTTTTCTGGTAATCCATCTCTTGATGTTACAATTTCATTATTATCACTGTTTTTTTCTTCTTTTTTCTCCAGTTTCTTTTTTTCAGTATTTTTTGGTCAATGACCCGCAGCCAGGTCATATGACTTGGTGAGCATGTATATCCACTTGAGTTTTAACTTGTAGTAGATTTTTGGCCCCATGGGCCTCGACCCCCTTCCTACACTGGACCCCCAGAAAGACATGTAAACTCAGTTTAACTCGAGGACTGTACTGCCCAAGTTGGCGAAATTTGAGTGGTACATAGGCTTCAAGGAGCTGCATCCAGTAAGCCCCTAAACATCCATGTGTGCTAGAAGACCACCTAATAACAGATAAAAAACAAAAAAGCCATGTATTTTGAAAATTAGTTTTAATGCTTAGTAAGTTTTGGTCCCATGGGACCACTCCTCCTTCGGTCTGGTCCCCCCTAGCATGGGTGGTCGGACACAGTGAACTCAACCCAGGACACTCAAGAACCATTTCGAAGAATAACTCACTGTGGCATCCCAGCTGTCAAAATTTTAGTGGCACATACTTTTTTTTAATAATTTTCTGTCAACGATTCCAGGGGCACTGAAACATGGCGTCCAATTAAGGCGGTGGGCATGTTGCCTCACTAGGCTCATAGCACATAAGCTATTTTGGTCCTGAGGATGTCGCCACTCCATCAAAGTCCTTTTAAGGTAAGTCCTTTTACTCGGCGGCCATCTTGGTGACGCCTCCAATTATTTTAGTGCAGGCCCTATCTAAATGGATGGGGAGATATCCATAAATCCAGATTGGCAGATCATATTCACTTAAAATTTGTGAAGTGTGAATCCCTGTTTAAATCTGAATTGATTGATGTAAATATCTTTGTGGAGGTTACCCAACTAACACTTTAAAAGATATTTTTCTAAACATGAATTTGCTTATTGCATCTGCACCAACATTCGCCACATGGCTATAACAGAGAAATAAACAAAAGGCTAACTGTCAATGATGCCGCTTTGAACAACACTATCGGCTATTCTAGTTTCTCAATTCCACCATCTTTCCGTTATTAACATTTCTATGTAGGGTTTTTTTTAAGTGATGTGCCTCCTTCTATAAAACCGTCTCTGCCCCTGTTCCTCCACACCAACACAGAGAGAGAGAGACAGAGAGAGAGAGAGAGAGAGATTTTACTCACAGGTCAGCAATACTTTTCCTCCTGTAGCATACTAATCCTTAAGAAGCAGTAGCTGGGGCAGTGTATGGACACACACCATTTGGTTCTACATTCACACTTACCAGCCAGCATTTGTAATGTAGGTAGGTAAAGTATGTATGCAAGATAAAGTACCTGCTGTTTAGATAGAACCATAAAGCCTTTGTGGGTGCTTGATTGCACAAACCATTCTCAATTGAAAACCATTCTCAAAAGCACAAACAAGCACCTTACAATACACACACACACACACACACACACACACACACACACACACACATAATTGAAGTGTATGTTAAAAACAAAATGGAATTCAGACTGTGAACATGTATGTATAATTCAAAGGGGTAAACATGAAAGAGTTGCAGTTCAAACAATGTGCCAAGAGTAGGGATAGAGATTCATTTTCTTTGGATGGCTCATACTGTAATATATAGCAGTCATCTTATGTACCATAGTTGGTACATCTAGTTTAGATGCTACTGTGCTTACGGTTTTGAAGATGACCAGCTGGACTAAAAAGTACACGATTAACAGTAAAATAATAAATTATGCCCAACATAAACCTAACTTTATTATAAAGTAATTTTATTTATTAATAATAAGTCAACTTAAACATAAATACTAACGAGACAGCTACCAATCTACACTGACCGATGTATCCCAAAGCCCCTCAAATTCCCGACATTTTGGAGTCCACTGGCAAGTCTGAAAAGATTTGCCATCGATTTTTAAAGAGGTACTTACTTACTTTTTTTTCATACTTAATACAATAGGTTGACTTGTTGAACATATACTCTGCTATACTATACTGACTTTCCATATTTCATGCCATTCAAATTCAACTGAATTTCATATAAAAAGGAAAATATTAGAGCTAAACAGAATCAAGTTGCACTGCCTTTCTGCATTTATACTGTATAGCATTCTTTCAGCATTCTCTGACACTCTTATAGATGGTATTACAATTATATGTCAGATTAATAAATTCAACAATGCTGCATTGCTCTTCTCAGCAGTCCATTTCATTCACTCACAAGATTAGTTTTATTGATCATGCTGTAATAGTCCATGGCTGCTTTCATGATGTATATGGGGAAGTCTTTCAACTGGCAGCTATCATTTTTCCTTATTATAGTGTATCACAATGAATTAGTTGTCATTAAAACACCGCAATGCACCAGACTGTTTGGCTATTTGTTTTTTATGTCTGTCTTGGCACAGTCTGTCTGGTAGGCTTTCTGTCTGTCTACTTTCTTTTATCTGGTCAGAAATTACTATTTTTGACACGTCTGGCAAAAGACTGGCATTACACTTTTATAATAACAAGGTTTTGTTTATGTTAAGACATTCATCCAAAACTAGCTTGTGACAAATATAACTACGCTTATCGGCCTACAGTATTTTGTGAGCTTTCAAAAAAAAAACAAAAAAAAAACAGAGTTATTCTAGACTGAGTCGACCAGCTGTACAAAAAGATTAGAGGAATGCTTGACAACCTAAAAAAAAAGTAATTAGATACATCTTCAATTCAACATTTCCTAAACATAACGAGTGGTGATTTGGCCCACTGTTGTAACTTGTCGCTGTTGTACCACTGTTGTACTTTTCCAAAGCTACAGAATATGACAATGAACCACAGTTTGAAAAAAAATGGTTGGCCTATGTATTTGTAGCAACTTCTGGAGCCACTATTTTTATCTGTAAGCCTATCTATGCACCCTAGAGGTTGAACCCATGAGATTATATTTCATAGAATTTACTCATAATTTGTCAACATTACCAACGACCGATTCTTTCGTCACCAGTAGATGGCAGTCCACTGCAATGTAACAGGCCTCTTGCCAACCAAAATGTGGAATAGAACAGTTCAATAGCCTAATCGAATTTTGCCTGTGCCATTAAGCTTCAAAGTATATGTCTAACCAACTGAATAATAATAATAATAATAATAATAATAATAATAATAATTTGTCTGTTTCTGTAGGTTGTCTTTATGCTTTTGGTGGTATAGTGAGTTCGGAATGTTGTTACTGAAAATCACCACTTTATATGATGACCCAGTTTGTAAAACTCTGGCCGATGTTGTAATCAGACAATAGGCCAGTTTATAGCCCAGTCTGACGCGATTTATTTTCTAATTACTCCTACTCGTTGCTAAAATCTAGGCTACATGATAGCATAGGCCTAATAAGCAGGCATAAACATGGCTTTTAAAACCCCGCAAACACCGCTTACACTGATTTAACAGGTCCACCATTCTGCCAAATACAGATGTCGTACTAAAAATCTGATTATAAGACATTTGCAGATGTTTAGAGTTCACCGTCATGTCTAGAGTTCACCATCTATTAATGTAAGAGAGGTATTGTAGGTTACTGGTGGTATGAATCAAGTTGGCCAAACAGCAATTGAAACAAGTAAGCCTAAACAAATAGATGAGGGATCCTAATTATGACATTGGCCCTACTTTTCGTTGGAGCCTCATGGGGCGCGAAAGCAAGCTGCATTTCACGGCGCCTGCGCTCCTTGTGTTACGGTTGAAGAAACACACTTTATAAATATGCTAGCATGTTAACAGTGCACGAGTGCGAATAGAGACGCTACACTGACAGAGGGAATTATCTGACATCCTATTAAAGCGTACTTCATGCAGAGAAAATGTATTACATGTAAATGAAAAATATAACTGGATAAAAATCAATCTTCTTTTACGCGTTGGAATCGTGCTTTAAAAATTCTATCTCTGAGTTTTCATGAATACAAAGGACAAGAACCAGGCGAACGATTTCACCCATAATTTCCCATCAAAAGTGAATCCAGCTTTTGCCAACCATCAGCTAACAATTATTTTTGTGGGCGTGTCATAGAGGCACTGCGTAAAATGACGAACATGCCCCAGAACGTATGGCGTTGCAACCTACAGCTGAAAACCTGTCATGTACCAATAGAAGCAAGGAGAGGGTGGTGTCTTCGGTCCGTAGTCTGATTGAATCAGTCCAGTTTATGAGTTCGAGATACGGAGCATCAGTAGAAACAACAAAGGATGTGTAGATGCAGATTTTACGACTCGCCTTTGATCAAGTAAAGCACGGAATGTTTTGCTTATTAAAATCGGACCCAAAAATCGTTGGTGTATAAGAGAATATTATTGTTACAGCCTAAAGCCAGTGTGGGAGACGTCGTTTCATCTTTTGAGGAGCTGCATCAGGCTGCGCCGAAATGCCTGTGATGAACAGCGGTGAGGGCGTCAGTTTCTGCAATTGTGTGCTGATGTTATGACATAACACAGCAGTTCTAATTGGATCTGTGAAATATTGGATATACCTTATGACAAGTTATGTTTTAAGTGAGATGAAGCCTTGCGCAGTGCAGTAAAGGCTTGTCAACTGTATGGTGTTGTGGTTTGGAATGGGATGCGAATTGCCGTATTCTTACCTAATCATTTGTCTTAAGATCTCGCAGAGATAGTTGACATTCCGCTTAAGACTTCACCCAATAGCCTGCCTTATTACACTGTGAAAAACACTATTCCATGTGAGAGTTTTTTTTTCCTGAGTGGTGCACACCACTCTCCTGGGGTAACAGCTAGATGAGAGGCAAACAGTATCAGCAACTTAAGTTAACAGCGCCTTGGGAGAAAGATGGTGGCTACGGGAGAAAGCTCAAAACCTATAGTAATCACACGAAAATAATAGCGCAACCGGGAATCGTGATGAAAGTGCTGCGCAGAAAAAGGATAGTCCTCTTCATTGCCTATTTTCTGCTGCTCGTGCTAACCATGTTGAACTTAGCCAATTACAAATGGACTAAGGAACCCCAGCAGTGCAGCCACCAGATGAGGAGCACCCCATACCAGAGCAGGTCCGACATCCGGTTCCTGTACAGACCACCACTGGCCAAGAAGAGGCAGCTGGTGTACGTTCTGACAACCTGGAGGTCGGGCTCCTCCTTCTTCGGCGAGCTGTTCAACCAGAATCCAGAGGTGTTCTTCCTCTACGAGCCCATGTGGCACATATGGCAGAAGCTGTACCCGGGGGACGCCGTCTCACTGCAGGGGGCAGCTCGCGACATGCTGAGTTCACTGTACCGCTGTGACCTGTCGGTCTTCCAGCTGTACAACAGCCCTGGTGGGAAAAACTTCACCTCACTGGGCCTGTTCGGTGCCACACTCAACAAGGTGGTGTGCTCGTACCCACTCTGCTCGGCCTACCGCAAGGAGGTGGTGGGCATGGTGGACGACAAGGTGTGCAAGAAGTGCCCGCCGCAGAGCCTGCGTCTGCTAGAGGAGGAGTGCCTCAAGTACAGCACTGTGGTCATCAAAGGTGTGCGAATCTTGGACGTCAACGTGCTGGCACCTCTCATGGAGGACCCCTCGCTGGACCTGAAGGTCATCCACCTGGTGCGGGACCCGCGTGCGGTGGCCAACTCTCGGATCAAATCACGGCATGGCCTGATTCGCGAGAACCTGCAGGTGGTGCGGAGTAGGGATCCCAAGCTGCGACGTGTGCCCTTCGTGGACCCAGGGCACAAGGCCTCCAAAAAGGACGGCTCCGACTATCACTCTATTGGGGCCATGGAGGTGATCTGTGACCGCACCTCCAGGACACTGAGGACTGCCCTGACACCCCCTAGCTGGCTCAAGGGGAAGTACATGGCCGTGCGCTACGAGGACCTGGTGGAGAACCCTGTCAAAGTCATCCGGAATGTTTACCGCTTCGCCAATCTCAGTGCCAACCACGACATTGAGGCCTTCGCCCTCAACATGACGAGTGGGACGAGCTCCTCATCCAAGCCCTTCATCGTGTCCTCCAGGAATGCCACGCAAGCGGCGAGCGCATGGAGAACAGTGTTGAGCATTCAACAGATCAAACAAGTGGAAGACTACTGCCACCACTCCATGGCTGTTCTTGGCTATGAGCGTGTACGAACGGCTGGAGAGGCCAAGGACCTCAGTAAATCTTTACTAACTGCCTCGAAACTGTGATTGACAAAAAAAAACAAGAGATCGCACCAAAGACTGGTTTTCCAACAGTGAATTTGCATTGAGTGCTGAAAACATATGTGGAATCCAAGTTTTATGAAAGTGTGTTTGAAATGAGGATTGTGACTCATTATACTGGAATGTATGTTTCTATTTTAGAATTGTTATGTTCAACGGGAAAAAACTTTTTTTTTTTTAAAAAAGTGGACAAATGGATGTGTGTGACTAAAGGCCTACAGACTTCTGAACTAAACTGTTATGAACCAGTAATCTGACAGTGATTACTCATCTTACTTCAGTGGATGTCCTCAAAGTGTTATGAATGTTCAAATTTCAGAAAATGTCTGCATTCCCCCAAAATCCATATTCCCTGTAAATGTGACAACTGTGGATACAAAAAAGTACAACCAACAAAATTACAGGTAAATTACAAACTAGAAACAGCAGTAAATGGCTAAAAAAGCTCTGTGGTAGAGCTGTCAGTGTTTATTTGTCGGTACTGGGAGACAATCATTAAAGTGGTCTGTTATATTTTTTCTTGTCTGTGGACTGAACTGAGTAAATGCAGCATGTTTGTCAGTCTGATATGCAGTAAGTTGTTTAGGATTCAGAGTCTTGAATCAGTCTCACTGCACGGAAGCTAATTTAGCCACATCAAAGCGGCTTCTCTGAGCCTGTGACTGCATTTATGCCTGTGAACCCAGGTGCCTTCACTGAAATCCATCAAGCCTGTCTCGGAGTAATTGTATTAAATGTGTGTCACTGTTGTCAGAAGGTATCAAAGTGTGTAGCATGCCTTGGATTTTTTCCACCCTTACACTAATTCAGATTAGAGCCAAACATTTGCGAGTAGGTCATATCGGAGGGCGAGAGCGATGCTTGCTATTCCTGTTCGATATCTCAGAGCAAATTCTCAGTGCTGACAGGGTAGTGTTGCTAAAAAGGAGAAAGAAAACTTGAATGGGTAGATATTAAAGCTTTTCTGCTCCTTTCTGGATTTTGTTTAGTTGGTTGACATTAGTGGAACATCTTTCTATTGCTTATGGCTAAGACTTAAAAAATAAGATGGATTGTTCCAGAACACAAGGAACTGTCATTGTCCAGTCACGCGATTGCTGTATACAACAATGGGCCTCTTCTAGTGGTTAGAAGGCTGTGCAGATTACAAAACTGGATATGTCAGTCCCTGCCAACCATGAGTAAGAATGAGTGATTTCTGGCCAAGCTACACTAATCAACCACAGAATGGAACACATTTATGTGTGTGTGTATCAGTATGTTGTGAAGTTCTGTGCTCTTCCTACTGACTCCTGATCAGTTTGCCCTCCTCTGTTTTTCACTTCTGAAGTAAAGTGATGCCTTAATAAGATGTGAAGAGGTGGTCCTCACAGTTAGCAATGTGTTTCTGCGTCGCACTGGGCAAGAATTTTCTGTGCAACTTTGAGCTGACACTGACGGCAGCAGGCCTGATAAATCCAATCAGATCTAAAAGGGAAAGCGGGAGTATGTCATAAAATGCTTTATGAGATACGACTGGAGCATTAAGCACGGCCTTGAAGACTAGCAGGCAAAAACTCTCACGACAGACATGACTGTTAGGCTCCATATTTGTTGCACGCATGCACACAAAACTGGGAGGAGCCGTGGCAAAGCTAAATAAGACTACATGTTTTACCCGTCAGAAAATGAAAACATAGATGTTTAGCTAATGGGAAGGGGGTGACCTTTTCTGTGTACCCAACAGCCCTGTGACAACACACCAGGACCATGTTACCATGACAATGATAGCTTTGGGGATGTTGGGGTCAGTTAGTGACAAACTGCGGAACAACAGGTCAAAGGTCAAATTGATCATGTGGAATGCATCAGTTTCAAGACGAAACTATTACCCTTTGGGGAGAGGTTCAGTCGTGTTCAGCTCAGGTCATGTCCTCTCGGTGTTTCCTGGTGTGTGTGTGCGTGTGTGTGTATGTTTGTATATGTTTTGTCTGTGTGTGCCTTTTTAGTGTCCAGCCCTTTGGTTGTCACCCTCTCTTATCACAGACCATTTGAGGTGCTGTGTGTCAGTTAACAGCTGGCTCCGGACCTGCTCTTTACTTTTGTCATTCACTTTGATCTGTGCTCTCTTTAAAAGAAAAGAAAAGAAAAAAAAAAAAAACGACAGCAGTTATCAGAACACTCTTGCCGTGGTGCGGTCAACTCACTGCCAACTCCAATCTTTGAGATGTATTGAAGTTCATTTTAGTCCTCCTCCATCTTTAAAAAAAAACTGCTGAGGAGAGAAACCATGTTGATAACAGGCAGGAAGCTGCATCGGGCCTCTCTATGGAAAAAACACGAGGACTGGATACACTGCAGAGGATATACTGAGAGGTTTAGGTGTTGATTTAGAGTGACACCCCCTAATTCCTGAGGGTATGTTGCCTAGGCACAGAGTACTCATGAATTACTCTTTAATGGGTGTAAAATGTGTGTGCTTGTGTGGGAACAGGTTTGTTCATGTGTGTTGAATGACCGATGGAAAGACTTTGGGGAACCCTGTTGTGGGTGGAGTGTGATCCATACTCACCCCTAGGAGCCAACCAGAGCAGCGTCTAAATTGAGTTCTTTCCTAACGTTAAGTTATTCCCAGTGCAAATGGGCTTCTGTTGGGGATAGCAAGTGATTGATGTGTAGAGCGTGAGAGTATGTGCATAAATCCTTATCAGTGGAATGCAATATAGGGCCTCTCTATCTCTAAGCCCCTGTGCAAGTGAATGGCTGAATGGTGAGAGTTTTATGTAAAAGAAAGTACAGTCTTGTGCCCTCACCTTTTGGCACACTTGAATCAAAGGGTCCATTTAGGGTCTCTGGAAGCTGGTCGACTCCATACAACTCATTTAAGTAAAAAAAACAAAAAACGGAAAGTCTAATGAAACGGGTCGTTTTGTATTTGTGGCACCATTCCTAAGGCTTATGTTTTAAAATGAAGACCTTTCAGTTAGAATGAGAGAAGCAATAAGTGTTTTTCTGTGCTCTTGGGTGGAGAACTCTGGTACAATAACAAGCTCAAAAAGCGCGATTCTGTGTGTGTGTGTAGGTGTGTGTGTGTGTTTGTGTGTGCGTGTGTATGTGTGTGTGCATGTGTGTGTATGTCTCGGTGTGTGCGTGTTTGTGTGTGTGTGTGTCTGTGTTTCTGTGTGTGTGTGTGTATGTCTCTGTGTTTGTGTGTGTGTATGTATGTGTGTGCGTGCGTGTACGTGCATGTGTTTGCTCAGGGAACACCCATGAGCTGCAATTAAATGAGACGACAGCCCAGATTTCTAACATGCGTTCACTTTCTCCGAGTGTTAATCAGGTCCAGATCAAATTTTGCAAGGGTGGAGAAAAAAAAAACAAAACCAAAAAAAAAACAATAGTCATTCCCTGGAACTTTGGAACCATAAAAGGACAATGCAGTCTTCTGTGTCAGCAAATCCAAAATTTCCCCCTCAGACCGGGCGATGTTGGAATGCCTCTGACCTCATGCTTTTCCAGTCGTTTCGCGCTGAACCCCTGTCAGGCAGGCTTTATGCATATTCAACCGTGTCCATGTCATTTCATGCACAGTCTGTGTAAAACCAGCACCCCCACCCCCACCACCTGCCCTCCCCTCCATAAGCCCCAGTGGGTTCGTTTGCTGGTTTTATTGGCAGTAAAAGCCCCAGATGTGGTATTGATTGACTGTTATTACTGAGATGAAGATGGTCACAGAAGTGCGCTGAGCTGAAATGGCTGTGGGGTAACTGGCGTGAGGAGAAAGAGAAGAAGAAGAAGAGAGAAAGGCACACAAAGAAAGCGACAGTCGTTCTGAAAGGTTAACAAACACTGGCTCCCCTACAATTTCACTGTGATAGCATGCTGATTTTACACATTTTTTTTTTCTCTTCCTCAACATTGTTGGCACCCAAAGTGCCCCCTTGATTTTCATTTTTTTTTCTTCCATGTCAAACGTTTACAGGGCCGCCATTTTTTTTTCACCTTTAAACTGCCCAGGCAGCCAGGAGTTGTTGGTGGGGGTGTGGGGGAGAAATTGGAGCTGTGCGTGAGCTTAGGAGACACACAGAGAGGAAACTCAGAGAAATGACTGCTCTCCTCTCACAGCTTGCCCGCCTCCCTGGAGAGGAGTCTGAGGGGGGGAAGGCGGCACAAAGGTGATCATTCTTTTCTCCATAATATCACCTTGCCACAAGAGGTGGCTTTGTGTCTGACACAACCTAATGTGTCTGGTGCTGTGGGGGTGGATCACCCGTGCGCCTGAACTCCTCCTGTGACTGTCTGGAAAATGCACACAATCTCTCTCTCTCTCCCTCCCTGCACCTTTCTTCTGTATCCCTCTATTATCTTTCTCTCTCTCTCTGTCACACACGTACTTACTTGCAGTCCCTTTTTTTCTCACCCCTTATGTGTCTATTACACACACACACACTGACGTGTGTGTGGCACCTCAGGCGATCATTTATCTGGTGTTATCTGCATCCTGATGAGAGGCAGGTCAGTCTACAGGTTAGAAGGGTGGGTGTGGGGGGGTAACGTTTGAAGCTACCGATGGAGGCTCACAGGTGGGTTTAGAATGACTCATGCCGAGGCTTGATATCACCAAAGATGAGTGGAAAGCAGGCAGGGGAGTTGGTTTCTTGGCTGCAGTAGCTGCAGACAGATGTACTGAGAAAAGCAAAGGCAGGAGAAGAGGTTTAGAACCAAGAGAAGGAAAAGGGAAGATTAGATATTGAAGCAGAGAGAAGGGGGGGCTGGTAAGAGATTTTAAGGACTCATTCCATGCCATTATGATCCTAATCAATATTTAATGTGAATAAACACACAGTAAGATGCAATATTTCAGACCAGCCGTGGTCTGCTAACAGAGACCATGTTTGATGGCGCGAGGGTCATAGTTACCTGAGCAACAGTCCTGGGAGTAAACTGCCGCAGCTAAGAGAAGGCAGGGTGCTTTGATGTCTGAGAAGAAAGTCATTTTTTATTACCTCAAAGAACTGTGTTTTTTTCCTTCTTTTCCACAGGGCAACTGTAAATGACAAAATAGTATGTGACGCGAGAGAACATTTCCCTCAAGTAGCTGTTCAATTACCTTCTGGGGTAAGATGGGAACTATTTTCATTTCAAATGCATTTCTTTTTTTTCAAATAGGGAGATACATAGAGAGAGGGGATAAGTGGAGACCCACTGACCAGTCAAAGTTTGATACATTCCTTTAGAATAGGAACACACACACACACACACACACACACAGAAATAAACACCAAGAGAGATACACAGTCAGGAACAAAGGTTTTCACAGACGTAGCAGGCCTGTTGCATATTCTCAGATGGGCCTAAATTGGTTGTTGTGAGTTGATGCTTTTAGCTGTTGCCATGGCGACAGAGGATGGCATGCCATTATCTGAATGAGGACACACTGCAGAGGCACAGCCAGTGGAGGGTAGAAGGGGGAGTGAGGGAATAAGAGAAAATCTGATAGAGAGAGAGAGAGAGAGGAAATTGACCCTACAGTTTTTGTTAGAATCCATAAGTTCTTTACCTCCTGCAAGTATGTCTGAGTTGACTTGAGAATGTAGTGACTGTGCACAAACTGATGAAGAAGCTGACTAAAAGCAATAGAAATAGACACGTAATTTTGGTACAACAATGTTATGCAGTGCAATACCTACAGTTATACCAACAGACCTATGTAATAACACATTATTTTGAGATATGCATCCATTATGTATTGAAATCCAATGTTGGTGTTAATCAGGCTATCCCCTTACACAGATTATCTTACAGATAGCATGTGTGGATGTACTGTAGTGTCACTTCACTTGATGGCTCTCTGTGGTGGTAATTGATATGGCGTGTGTGACCTAGACCAGAGCTAACAGGAAGACAGGAAGATTTTTATAAGTGTAACCTCTTGTGAAAGGTGCACCTCTTGACGTCAGGCCCTAAACTTACAGTGATCCAATCTTTACTGATACTACATGTGTCTTTTATCTCCCACCTCTACTAAGTAACATGTTTTCTTCCCTTAGGAACTGATGAGGTCATAATATAAATTATTTATCTAAATAGATTATGTTGATTGATGCTGATAATTGCACCTCAATAATTATACAACACTGTGGTGAGGGCAGCAAAGAGATAAACTCACTCAGTTCAATTCACTCAGCCTGTGATTGATTTGTTTACGTCTCCATCCAAGGGCAACACCACCTAGCCGACTCCATAGCCATCAACCATCTCCAAACCATAGCGGGTCAATAAGCCTTCTTACAGGTGGCAGCCGATGGTGTCTGTTTCTCCCTGCCAGTGGCGGAGCTCGACTTTTGTACACAGGATGGCTAGGGGGTGGCCAAGGCTATTTCAGGGGTGCACAGAATATAATCAAAAATGTGTAGCCTATGTTACCATCTTTGAGCACGTCTGAATGACACAGCATACATGCATGGGTGTCAAATATACACACATGCATGTGCATGCACGCATACATGCACACACACAAACACACACACACAATCACTCAAAAGCCCTCTCATTTTGGAGAAACAGTTTGTATTTCAAATTTTGCTTTAAAAGAATTGTGAAATCTTTCCCTTCTCTCTCTTTTCACTGGCATGATAAAAACATATTGCATTGCAAAATGCAAACATAAAATTCACAGTTTACTTCTAAATTACACATGTTCTCATTATGTAGACTACCTTAAAAATATCATCTTCCAAACTAATGCAACCATACCTATAAATGTTTAGTTAGATAATAACCCCGAAGTAAATAGCTATACTTTACACACTAGCAAACAAGCTCTCTGAAAATTTAAAATTGGATTACTGTAGCCTAGAATGTGTAATTTTTAGACTACAGATATGCTCGAAATATCCTTAGCTTTGGATTCAGTAAGTTTGTTTAGATGTTTTGGCATCTCTTTTAAAGTTTGTAGAGTTCTTGAGTTATTGCACTAAGAAGAATGCAGTTATGCAGAATAAAATATGATTACATGGAAGGTAATTTCATAGTTAACTGTCTGGTGAACCATTTATCACAGTATCTAGCAACTAATACCACTGCAAGGTTCATATTGTGTACTTTCACATGATATGTGGTATGCTATGTGTAATGAATACTGTGAGAGCAGTTCAATAGAGAAAAAGGGCGTTGTTTTAGAGATGAATGCAATATGCTCAATTGATTAACGTAACTCATTTCAAAATTAACATTCTCACGAACCGTTCATCATGCCAACTAGCAACTAGTACCATTTGAAAGCTCAGATTATACACTTTTATTTGATATGTGATGTGCGTTGTGTGCATGTGTGACAAATACTGTGAAGGCAATCCAATGGAGAGAAAATGGTGTTTTAGACACAGAGTGGAGATGCGCAAATTTAAATATGTCAGGTCATTTCGAAGTTTTTCTAGTGTAGCATTTATCACAGCAACTAGTGTATGATGTCATATGAAAGCTCAGATTATGAATTTTTATTTGATATGCAGGATGTGCACGTGTGACGAATAGTGCAAGAACAATTCATTAAAGAGCAATTGGGTGAGGTTTTGGAGCATGTCAGACATGCCATTTTAGTTTGAAATGGCAGACAACATTGCTGCCTGTATTGATTTCAGATTGATATACAAACATTTTCAGCACTGATAGCTATACCTTATTATATTACCTTAAGAATCTTAACTTTGATTTTTGCTGTCTCTTGCTAATTTATCCATCTAAATGTTGATGGCCACCGTATCTCTCATAGAAACTCCTTCAAGCTTATGTCATAATGATATTTTCACTGTAGAACCTCTCCATTTCCTCTTACAGACTTTGACGGTTGCAAATGTTCCTACTTCCTAGCTTAAAAAAGCGCCTCTTACAAAGACGTGCAGTGAACTGTCAATCATCAGTATTGGCGAATGAAATTCAGGGGGCCACTTAGGGTGACCAATCATATTCCAGGGGGGGTCCAGTGCTACCCCATCAGCATAATTCACTATAAGCACCCATCCTTGACTACAGGCTCGAAGTAAACACACAGATACATGTGAGTCATAGTGAAAGTCGAGGAAGGATAAGTCAGACTGCTCTGACTGCACAGTGCTCAGATCTGTTGGTAAATGGTGACAGCACTAAGAACTAGAGGAAGCTACTGTATGACTGTTTGACCACAGAATCACGGGTGACCTCCACAAGTTCAACACACTTTAATTGTTACTGTCAGATCACTGCAAACTCCAACCAACAAGCTCACTGCTTACAAGGCATGCAAAAAAATAAAACAGCACAGACAAAAAAAATCTTGCAATAATGTTCAAATTTTGTAATTCTTTTTCCAGGGTGGTTTCACTCAAATCACAAAACTATAAGGTGATTATTTAATGAGAACCACAGATTCCTGTGTATTTATCTGTCTATCACACACACACAAAAAAACTCTTTAATAAAAACACTTTAACTGTGAAATTTATTTCACAAGGATCTGGGAACTCAAGATTTACAAATGACAAATGACAATGACAAATGACAAACACAATATTTGGATTGCCATTAAACATTTAGTAAACCTCTTTGATGGGGCTAATCATACACACTCTTGTATTTTGTCATCTCAGAGTAAGGGTTGTCCCTGTCTCACCCCTTGTGACAGTTCCTTTTTCATTCACCGTAAAGAATTGGTCTTTGTAGAAATAAATCAGCAAAGAAAAAAAAGAGAGAAAGGAAGAAATTCAAAGCCCGGCAGGCTAACCCTGACTCTTTCACTCGTGGTGCTTTGTGGAGTCGTGCTTCTTTGTGTTGTGCTGAGATGAAACTACCCTTTGGCCCAAAGGACGCTGCACGGGTCATCTCCATGAGTCCAAATGGGGATAGCCTCAGTATGGTGCTCTGAAAATAATTTGGCCACTGAATATGGAGCTGTTGTGTCTTTTTCTATTCTCCATGATTGGGTTACAGGCTCTGCTTACAAGCATTCAGCTTGTTTGCCTTTTCACACACACACACGCGTGTGCGCACACACACACACACACATCACACATACACGTACACAGAGGAAGAGGAAAACAGACACACACTTCCTTTGTCACTGACTTTCTGTGTATGACTCTCTCTCTCTCTCTCTCTTGCTCTTTGTCTCTGATGTTATTTGTTGGCTCCAGACTAAGTGGAACACCCACCAACCTTGTTTGCTATGGCCATAATTCTGGTAATGACACGCTATCTGTTCTTCCTCCCAGTGTTTCGGTATCTGCTGGGCACAAGGGCGACACTCATTGGGCTTGTATGCCCGCCCGTGTGTGTAACAGTGTGGCTGTCCTTCTGTTGGAGCCTACCTGTGGTATCACCTCTCCGGTCGTGTCTGGCTGAGCATGAGAGAGCCGAGGCCTGTGGTGGACCTCAAACAATAGGCTCTCTCAGGAGTCGCTGCAGACCTAGCAGGCTCCCACTGATATAAGTGTGAACCTGACTCCCAGGAGTTGCCTGGAGCCAATATTCCATACCCTATGGTTTACACACTCACAAACACAAACACACCACACACACACACACACACACACACCACACATACACGCATATGCACACACAACCATGGCCAATCCACCACCAACAAGGACCTAGCTCAAAAACTCAAAAATCACCCGTACCCTGGCCTCCTCAAGGAGACTGAGCCCCTGTGGGTGCCTTGACCCTAGGCCTGATTTCACAGTATTTCCATGAGAAAGACCCAGGTCCAGCACAGAGACCTCCAGACCCTGCCTCTATTCATGGGACACCTGTAGGCCAGTTTCATCTCACTCCAAAAGGCACACCGAATGCTCAGGTTAACTTGGCTTGGATTGTTGGATCAAAGCCCAGGAACAGGGTGGGAATAGATTCAGCGGCCCAGCCTCAGATGGAGGATAAAGATGACCATGATGTCTCACAGACTTGCAAACGCCTTAGGAAATTATGTCGGCTTTCATTGTGGAATTAGGTACATAATAGACAACAGACACCCAGAGGTGTAGTATGTAATTACAAGTTCCTGTGAAAATCTGTAAGGCAAATGACCTGAGAGATAAGATTGTCTTTGATAATGACCAGATCAGTGTGTATAATGTCATATTGGGTGTTAACTCATGGAGACCAGATGTGCTTTTGGAATCAAATTAGCATCCTCCTGGAAGATACACAGTCCACACGGTCTGCACCTGGTGGTGATGAAGAAATGCAACATGGAAAATGTAGTAGTGACAAAGTGACAATCATGGCAGATTTAGGGGAAGAAGGGAAAGATGGCTATTCTTTTTTTCATATTTAACTTTCTAATAGGCATTGTAGATCATCTAATTTAATAATCAATTATGCATCTTCTGTGTGCTTCCAATAGCTGTGGACCTCAAAATAGCCAAGTGGAAAAAAAAAATTTGTGGACAGTGGATTTTTATCGAGGCACGTCCAGAGAAGTCACATTTACAGACACACACACGCACACACACATTCATACACACACACACGCGCCACATGCGGCAAGCCAAAATGTCATGGGGTAAGACCTCTGACACACTAACACTACTACAGAAGTTACAATTACGCTTTGTACACAGGCTATTTTTGGTTTTGCTCTTTGGTTGTCCAGTGGCTCTGCAGGGCCGTCATGCTTGGGCACGCTCACACAGCATGGAGAAAAATGCGTTCCACTTGTTTTCCCTCACCAGGCCAATCACAAGGCCTTACCCACCTGCAAGTCGACATGGCCACTCAAGTGTTTGATGCAGGCTCGAGTGAGTTGTCTTGTTGATGTTTCTCAGCCCCTCCACCCACCACAAAAAGAAAAACAAAGAAAAAGACCCAGGTAAATTTTTTACTCCAAACTGCTTGTTTGTTATATTGCATCACATCTTCTGCTCAACCAACCTGACAGTTACACTTAGTGCCTCAATTAGGTGATTACTGATGTCAGGCAATGGTGACACATTATAGCAAATTTCTTTATGTCTCCCTGATCCTATGAGCCAAAGAGGCATGTAATCTTTGTGTACCCTGAGAAGATAGTTGGCTTTGGCAGGTTTTCCAGAACTCTGACACCAAGTGGCATCCAAAGAGCCTACATCTGATTACAGGTGTGTCATTCACATGATATACATGAGTCTTTCTCAGGTCTCAGTTCAGTCACTGCATCCAATGTTGCTCTACATTTGCCCTTGTTTTGCTGACCACAGTCAGTCTCACCTCTGACCACAGACTGAAAAAAGTCATGACAAAACCATTGGCTGTTGATTGGTTAAGGAGGGAGTGTGCTCTGTAGAGTCTCCTCTCGAAGTTGTAACCATTTCAAACGCGAGTGTCATTTCAAGCCTAATCCTCTTTGTAATGTGTTTTTCTTTCTTTGTGGAGGTCAGCTTTTATGGTTGTGAGCTTACTTGTGGGATTTTGCCTTGAAACTCATAAACAGCTAAGGATATTCTCATTAAGCCAAAAGCTCCAGTCCTCCTCAGTGAGTGGGTTAAGTCTGCTGTTCCGTGCTTGACACAGAAATTGTGTTTTGATATTCATTGTAAGAATCTTGCATCTATTCTTTTCCCCTCATTCCTCAGTTGCTTCCTTTCTTTCACTCTGTTTCTATTTTTCTCTCCTCTGTTTTTCTTTCCTATTTTTCTGTGTCAACATTGTTTACTCAAACAGACTTAGCTTGATATGCATTATAAATATAGCAAAATATGATATTCATAAGTGGCAATATCAATTAGGCATATTATCTGCTCACTCGTTCAATGCAAGTAGAGTGCGATGCATTTTGAATGTAATGAGTGTGTGTGCCTCTGTCATTCTGTCTTACAACCAACCACAACACAGGTTTAAAGCCGTAGTCATAGCTGCTGCCTGTGAGGAGTACATAGAAAGTGTGTTTGTGCTCAAAGACAGAGGATGTGCATGTATGATGTCCTTGTCTGATAATAACCATGTAGGAAGAGGGACTGCCTGTCACACAGGGAACATGCGTCTCTCTCAGACAGACAGTTCTTTACAGCATCACACACTCAGAGCAGAAAATAAATGAGCAAGGGTGGGAGTTTCAGGATAGTCATCTTCTTGCAGTATCATAGATGAACACACACACACACACACATACAGATACCGACAACTGAGGAAGTGAGAAAGATTCATAAGCTATGCATACGCTCACCAAACCTTTTCTGCAAGACATCTTCCATTCGTTTTTAATCACCATAACAGGAAGTATTACTTAAGAGCACACAATCGCATTTCTTGAAACCAAACACTAAGCCCACACGCCTCCAGATGTATTTACTGCTCTCTCGCTCTCTCTTTCTCTCTCTCTCTTTCTCCTACACACACACACACACACACACACACACACATTCAATGACTCACCAGCTCACACAGAAGGCTGTACACACAGAAGAGTGAGTGAGCTCTCTATTGCCTTTTCTTGGCGTATTAAACTCTTTGTGTGGAGCAGCAGCATCTGGGCATGTTTGATTTGTTGTTGCCTCCATCTCTTGCCCTCGGTCTCTGGGTTATCAGAGGAGGGCTGGCTGAGAGATACCGCTCCCAGGAGTGAGACTTGGGGGGTGAGGGTGTTTGCCCTGGGGCCTCGCTTCAGTAACACTGTAGTAATGAGAGCGAAGGAGTTCGCCTCCAGCCTGCTCACCTGAGCATCGGGCTGGGAGAGAGGCAGCGAGCTGGAGCCACTTGCCCTCAGGGTTTGGCTCCTGTGCCGGGTGGGCCGAGTTGGTGTGCGCTAAGACATGACAGTGTGTGTGTGTGTGTGTGTGTGTGTGTTTAGCATGGCAAGAAGCATTACTGTTATGTTGGAGGGTGCGTGGGTGAATGGTAAAGTAGGCAATAGTAAGTAAATACTCTACATTTCTGTTGTGTATGTTTTTGCACAGAACCTACTGAAAATACCTGAATCTGAATCAAATTGCATTACTGCATAAAAAACTAGTGACAGATTAGTGAAAGACATGTGCCCACATGTTTCATGAAACTATACCATCACTGGCCTGATGTAGTACTCACTGAAATCTTTGTAGTCCAAATGAAATGAAACACAGACAATGAATCATGGTCGTATATACAAAAAAAATGCTTTATTGTGTTAGCATGTTCCCATAAGATAACTTTTTTTCTGTCAAGTTTCAGCACAGGCAAATGATCCTACCTCCTAACATACTGTGGATACATGGCATGCATTACTGTGTTTCAGGAATCAGTCTCACAGCTTCATCTACCTCTGTTCTACACTAGTTTGGATGGATAAGGTATAGTAACCAACCAAATGAAAACACAATAAAGACCAGGCATGGTGCAGTAACCATCTCTACTTTACCACATCTTTTTCACACTAAATATCTGCTCTTGTGACAGACTGCAGTCTACATGTGGTACCTGCAGCATGATGAGATCTTTAAGGACATGATTTCTTAGTCACCTTCAGTGACATGCACACACTCACTGTAGTCATCAACTGGAGGCTAAAAGGCTTTTCCTTTTTGTGATGGACTGTCATGATGGACTGACAGATGGTGGGCTGGGCACACACTGAATCGTCCTTGTAACCTCTGCCTGCCTGCAAGTGGGTTTGCAGTTATGCAATTGTGTGTCTGTGAGTGTGTGTGAGTGTGTGTGTGTGTGTGTGTGTTGTATGTCCACTCATATGCCTGGGGAGCCCCTAAGAGGACAGCATCAGTGATTCCAGCCTAATCTAAAAGCAAAGTCCAGATAACCCCCAAAACACGTTGCCCTCCACAGCAGTCTCCCTTGACCTTCACACTCTCTGTTCCGGTGGAGTGCAGACAAATCTCTCACCAAAATCCCTTGAGGACAACCAGACAGTTTAGGCCTTGTTAGGTTGGCAGAGTGGGCAGAGTGCTGAAAAGCTTTGAGGGTTCAGACGGGCAGCCTAGAGAGGGTCTTTGGCCTCTAAAAAGAGACAGAAATGAATGCAGTGATCCGTTGAGTTTGGAAAGAATCCAGAGATTTTGTGAACATTTTCCCAGGGCGTTTCTTTGATTTTGAGTTTTTTGTTTGTGTGCTATTCTGGAAGATTCCACTTACTCACACAGAGCCATGATGTGCATTTTGATGTAAGCCCATAATGTCCAAAATAGAAAAGGAAGATTTATTGATCATTTATCTATGATTTACTGAAGTATTTTTTAGGTTACTTCAGTATACAGGAGACCAGGCCACACTTAGACGTTGAATCAAGGAGTAGATTTATTCCACCATGCACAGCAGGAAAGCGGCGAGATACAGAGTGGCATAAAGCATCCGTGATGAGAGCGTCTCTAATGAGTCACATGAAGAACCCAAGTTTAAGCAATTAAGGGTGAGGAGACATACAAACCATGGCCAACCCAGCTACTGGGTCAGCATGACCCTGGACAACCCACTTAACGACAGAACCAGCAAAGCAAGGTCTTCAGGAAGGAACATCAGATCAGAATACACACAATCAGTCATGACGACAATGAATGAGTACAAATAGAAAAGAAAAGCATATGACAATCATATCATACAGACCATGATAAGTGTCAGTGTCACGATGCCCTAATTTGGCATAAATATGAAAAGTATAGATATTTTTTGCCACTCTCCCTCACTATAATACATTTTATTGTGACCGCAGACATGACAAATTACACATTTTAAAGGACATACCTACTTCATAACTGTCCAACGAGAACCAACCAAATATTTATTATTATTTCAAATTCAAATATTAAAGGGATATGCCACCACATGGGGAAACACACTAATCACTAGTCAACACACTAATCACTAGTGAACACACTAATCACTGGGGGAAACACACTAATCACTAGTCAACACACTAATCACTGGGGGAAACACAGTAATCACTAGTGAACACACTAATCACTGGGGGAAACACAGTAATCACTAGTCAACACACTAATCACTGGGGGAAACACAGTAATCACTAGTCAACACACTAATCACTGGGGGAAACACAGTAATCACTAGTCAACACACTAATCACTGGGGGAAACACACTAATCACTGGGGGAAACACAGTAATCACTGGGGGAAACACAGTAATCACTAGTCAACACACTAATCACTGGGGGAAACACAGTAATCACTAGTCAACACACTAATCACTGGGGGAAACACAGTAATCACTAGTCAACACACTAATCACTGGGGGAAACACACTAATCACTGGGGAAACACAGTAATCACTGGGGGAAACACAGTAATCACTAGTGAACACACTAATCACTGGGGGAAACACAGTAATCACTAGTGAACACACTAATCACTGGGGGAAACACAGTAATCACTAGTGAACACAGTAATCACTGGGGGAAACACAGTAATCACTAGTGAACACACTAATCACTGGGGGAAACACAGTAATCACTAGTCACTTTTGAGCAAGATGCTAATAGGCGAGATACTAATGGTCAAATCTAATTCAATGATCTATGCTAGGCTGGAACTAAAAGTGCAACCCTCAGACTCAGAGAATGGCTGGATGAAATGGAAAGAGGTAAAACTCAATTGTTTAAGTCAAGAGGAGGTGGAAAATGAGTGTATTTTCACGGATGGTGGCATATTCCTTTAAGTATTTATTGACAGTTTGGTTTGAAAGACAACCAATGGTCTTTTTCTGAACAGTGCAAATCAAAATCTGTGTACATCTTATAGTTTATGCTTTCATCTCTCAATGTCTTTTCACCAAACCTTGACTTTTACACCATCTGCATACTGTCAGACTTGGCAAACTGACATGTCTGGGGACGGACCAAAGATCATCTCCATTTGCAGCCCAGATGGCATCTCTTACCTGCGGCTAATGGAGGAGGACTTGTTATGGAACACCGGATTTGTCCTACATGTTTGACATTGATTTGGTTAGGCTATGCTATGTAAACAGAATCCATGTAGGACTACTTGATCCCCTTACCAATCTGTAAAATGCTATTTACCATTTGATTGATTTTTTCCTATTGTTGTAACAGTTCCATGAAGACAGGTAAAAAGGCATACCTGACAGTAATACCACATATGTTGTATGGGGAGATAGTAAGTGTCCTCAAATCTACACCTATGGTACAATAAATCTGCAGCTTGACCTTAATGGCAAAGATAAGCTGAGACCACATATTTAACCATAGTACTGGTAGATGCATTTCTAAACAAGTTGATGGACAGGTTCATTAGTCAATCTGATCCATTAAACAAATCAATGTAATTGACAGCAATACAACCTGTATTATACTTAGAGCATAAAGAGGAAAGTTTGTCCAATAAAATTCAGTATGAGTACATGAAGGTATGAAGGAAACTTAATGAATGATGTAAGGATTTCCTTTACCAAAAACAAACTAGATGTCACAGAATAAGTTTCCCAGCTAGAAGTGTGGCAAATGCTATGGCTTGTGCTTTACATGTGGTAATCTGTATAAAACTAAATGTCACACCAAACACACACATCTTGCGCACGTATGAAAGCCTCAGAAACCTTAAGAAAGTGGCCAGTGTTGGACAGAACCAATGGCTAAGAGCTTCCCTTTTTGAAATATACAAATCCAGAAGTACCCATATTAGTCCCATATCCAGAACACATTTTAGAATGAACCGAACCAAAAACAGAGAAGTTCTAGCCAGCACACTGCTGCTTTGTTTCTAACGACAGCTTTGATGATAACGATGCCTGATGACTGAATGTCTGAATGGATAGAGGAGTGTTTTACAGTATTGAATGGATTCTTAAAGGTCAACTGCACAGACATGGCTGTATGTAGGTGAGGACGACAAGCGAGCCATCATCCCTCATCTCAGAGCTCAAAGCCTCAAAGCCACATCAAAAGGCCGCTGCCACTCCCCTATGTCACAGGAGGGATATCCGGTAGCTAAAGAGTGGCTGCAGTGACTCTCATCTCTTCACCTCTCTGCTCAGGGATGGAAACAGGGTCTAGCCGAGGGAGGCGGGAATGAACGTTTCTCCAACAGAGTCTGAGCCTGGGATCCATTAAGAAAGAACAGAACCTCCACTCCCTTAGCAAGGAGCGGCCACTGGGTGAGGCGCAGCGAGGAACAGACAACAGAACCTAATTATACTCTACAACAGAGAGCTTATTGTGTCAATAAGCATAGATAAGACCTCTTACACCCTTAGAGGGGCACTCAGTTATAGAAAAGCAACATTACAAGACCCAAACAGCCATAAATTAGCGTTCATTTAATCAACCATCCTTGAAGCAATTAATTTAAATATGGATGTAGATACAGGATGTGAATGATTACATATATAGGACATAAAGTAAAATACATTGTGTAGAATACATTGAGAATCTGTTTGGTATGTCAGATTTTCCACCTTGGTGGTCAGTGAACCAAGGATTGTGTTTTAGGTAATGCCAAGGAAGAAGGGCTATCATTTGAGATTTCACTACGTCTGGCTGCTGACACAAAGGCACTGGAGGCGTAATAGAAAATTACAGTCTTCTCTGAGACTGAAACAATGCAATTGGTCTGTCACTAGTCCATTAGCAACTGGTATCTCTGGGTGAGTCCTGTGACTTTAAAACTCACAGGCTCTGTTTTAGCAGTGAATGCCACTAGCTTACGCAATCACTTTCACCGGGATCTCAATCAAAGCTCATTAGCAACGACCCTAACCCACATCGAAATTCAATCCAGGGATTCCGAACCACAGGAAAAAGTGTGGGAGGGCAATGCCAGTCTAATTGCTGCTGTATAGCCTTTCCCACCGATCTGGAGGAAGGCTGGAGCTATAACTGTGCCATGTCAGATCTGGAATG
>PYXC01000045.1:5730000-5797500 GCA_015244755.2 Tenualosa ilisha
CAAATGAGTTTATCTCAGTGTGAGTCAGGTTTCATTTAGGAAAAAATAGTGTTGGCACTCACTCACTCACACACACACACACACACACACACACACACACACACACACACACACACACACACACACAACACACACACTTTGTCTCTGTCTCAGGTACACTCTCTACCATATGTGCAATCAGACATGAAATGACAAGCACTTCAAGGTTGTTTGGGCTGCATTACATTTAGTATTTCTCAGCTCCCTGCAGAGCCTGAGTTTGAGTGGAATAGTTTTAACAAGGCTGAAACTGTGTGTGTGTGTGTGTGTGTGTGTGTGTGTGTGTGTGTCTAATAAAGATATTTCGGCAGATCTTCTTTTATCCCCTGGGGAAATACACCTAACTAAATACATAAACTCACTATCTTTCCCTTCATCTATTGGCACAGGCACACACACACACACACACACACACACACACACACAGAATACATTTCCACACATATCCACCTCCAGGTCATTACCACCCACCCACACACACATACACACGCACACACACACACACACACAATACTTCCACACTTCCTAGTCATTACCACCCACCCACCCACAAACACACGCACACACACACACACACACACACACACACACACACACATTATGAGCACAAGACCTAAAATGTGTCTACACATGCACACACACAAACACACACAGTCACACAGTCCAGGTCTCTCTCTGCAGTGTATCAGATTATTGATCACACACACCTCCTGCTTGACAGCAATGTTGTCTTTATGTTAAGTCCACTGACTTTTAATGTTAGGGCTCTGGACATACGTGTGTGTGTGTGTGTGTGTGTGTGTGTGTGTGTGTGTGTGTGTGTATGTGTGAATGGGAATAGGAGCTAAAGCAGGTCAGTAGTTGGATGCTAAGCCAATGATTTGCAGGCACACATTACCGTAACTTGCCATCTTTTTCTGCACAAATCACTGCCAGCGTGCCATCTCATGTGTGTTACCCTCCATCTTGTGATGGAGCTGGAAGTTCCTGAAACTGTGGACCTTTTCATACTTTCTATACTGTTCATCCAACATTGCGACAATCTACAAAAGGACCTCTTGTTGTGTCACTTTTGTATACTGACTAAAGCTTGCTTTCATCAGATCCATTGGTATATGTGGAATTTTGTTAATTTTTGGCATGCATTTAGTGTCACTAATTAAGCAATAAGCCTCGAGAGGCTGTTCTATAGCTTGAATGAAGCACAGCTGAGGAGTGTTGTTAGGCACAAGGTGAGCGGAGTGAAGCTGGCTGCGTTGAACCCCCTCAGTTGTGCTAGATTCACAGAACAGAACGGAACATAAGGGGCTTATGGTTTTTCTATGATGTATTAGATGTATTTCTAAACATCAATTCCTCTGCCAAGAAATATATTTCCTTCAGCTGAATGGTTGGCAAGTAATACACAAACGCAGCCAATGTAATGTAAACTTTTGAACTGCTCAGCAATATAGAGCGAACTGCAGTCTCACTGTGTTCACACCAAAAAACTACTAAAGCTATAAAATCGCTTTTGTCGCTCATAAAAAACAGCTGCTAAATATCTGTGTTTGCCCTTGACACTCTAATCGCTCAAGATGTGCCTATTGACATTTCCTTTACAGCCAAAAGCCCATTTGCAGCAGTTGAGCAGTTGAGCAGTTTTAACTTCTTTTAGTCGCTCTAGTTGCCCAAGTTTTGTCGCTTGTCGCTTTAGTCGCTTTTGTTGAATGAATTACTTCCAGCAATTTTACAGCTCTAGTCGTTCTTAGTGTGAACACACAGTCATCCGTGCTATGTGTGAGAGATAACAGCCGCCGAGGTGTCCCGATATAGGGGAATAATGAACGAGGCATGGGCGAAAAACAGAACAACGCCAAAGGTGGAGTGCTGTTACCTACGCCAAGTCCATTATTCCCCTATATCGAGACACCTTGAAGGCCGTTATCCTGCTTATCACCTTGTTGCAACTCTTGCATACAGACAATAGAATTTAAAACATAAAAGAAACATGTGGTTCAGTTTTAAAAGAAACTATCAGGTTTGGTTGCTGTACTATTTTCTTTGGTTACTGACCACAGTGAGCTTGATAACAGCCGATTCCATGATTGTTTACAATGGTTGCTAGTCAAAAGAGCATTGATATGGAACAGCGATTAAACTTTTTTACCAGATCTACATCATAGATGTCTCATCATCTGGGAATAATGCACACCTTGTCAGCCAATCAGAAAACAGTATTTCATTTCTCCAGGTGATAACGGGGAATATACAACAGCATTAGACCCTATGGCTAGCTGGATATTTACTGTAGGTTACATTTTTTACTTTACATTATTGTGCAAAGGCTTTTACTTTAAAACTCATTGTAACATTTCCACTCATCAATGATTACAATGATCACTCTGATTCCTAGGGGTCTTTCTTATGCGACTTTTTTTCCAAACTAGTCTGATTGGAGGAAGGTTCCAGATAGCAGAGAGAGTGTGAGTGGCAGTCAGTGATTTCCCATTCACTGAGACGCTGGGCTGATGTGCCATGTCATCAGGGGTTCAGAACTAAGGGGATACTGAGGCATGTCAGAGCAGCACTGAACTTCAAAGGAATAGCCTAGTGTCAGAAAGAGAGACCAAGAGACAGACAGGCAGACAGACAGAGAGAGTGAGCGAGAGAGAAAGAGAGAAAAGAAAGAGAGAGAGAGAGAGAAAAGAGGAGGGCAGAAAATAAGTTGGGAAAGGTCGAGATGGAGTCAGCATCGAAAGAGAGAAGGAGGAAGATGGATGGATAAAGAGTGAGTGTTGGAATGAGTGAGACAGATGGAATGGGAACAATGACAAGAAAGAAGGAGAGAGAGAGTCGTGAAGAAAGAATGTGTGAAATAGAAGCATGTCACTGTAGAAGATGATGAAGGCAGAAGTCCGTGCGGAGGGAGAGTTCAGGGTGTGATCAATGGCAGATAGAGGCTACAGCTCATGCACAGTCGGCCGAGGCCATGCACCATTCACCCAGATTGATCTGGTGATAAAGCAAAATTAAATGAGATCGGAGGGAGAGGAGACCCCTGAGAGAGAATAAGGGTCTTTCTCATTCTCTCTCTCTCTCTCTCTGTGTGTGTGTGTGTGTGTGTGTGTGTGTGAGAGAGAGAGAGAGAGAGAGAGAGAGAGGAGAGAGAGAGAGAGAGTTTTACGAAATGTGGAGCTGAGCCCTCTGTAGAAGACAAATGAATATAGGCTGCTCCATCCCACTGGAGGATCATAACATCACATCAATAAGCAGCAGGCTAGAATTTTGTGCTTGCACAAAGCGTCTGTGTCTGTCACAAAGTCAGCACTGTTTGACAAACTGACATTTCTAAAGGCAGCTTATCTGAAAGGATGGGATTTTTTTTCTCGTCAGAGTCCCCTCACCCAACCACCCCCACCTTCCCAAACGAACATGGCAGAAAGGGTAGTTCATTTCAAAACTTTTCTCTTTTTTTTTTATACAACAACTGGCAGAATAAAAAGATAACACGAAACAAAATGAGTTTAGAAATCTCATTAAAGTCTACATTACAGCCGTCTGGAGAGAGTGTCGACTTCGACCTCTTTTTGGCTTTTTCTCCTTTTTATCTTGGCATTTCAAAGCCTCAAATGACTTCCCTAATAAACACGTTGAAAGTTTGTTCTGTCTGCGCGTGGAGGGGGAGCAGCCGTCATCGGAACAATGGCAATGAAGTATACATATAGTGAGGAAGTGAGTCAGCCAACGTCACACCTCAGACAAACCAGCACACATACATGGATATACACTGTCACATTTGTAGAGGCACACACACACACACACACACACACACACACACACACACACGCCATACACACATGCACACACATACATGGATATACACTGTCGCATTTGTAGAAGCACACACACACACGCACACACACATGCCATGCACACACACACACACACACACACATACATGGATATACACTGTCACACTGTGTATGTAGAAACATACACACACACACATGCACATGGCATGCATGCACGCACACACACACACACACACACACAGACACACATACATGGATATACACTGTCACACTGTGTATGTAGAAACATACACACACACACACATGCACATGGCATGCATGCACGCACATACACACACACACACACACACACATGCACACGCACCCACACATACATGGATATATACTGTCAAACTGTGGATGTAGAAACATACACACACACACATGCACATGGCATGCGCACACGCACACACACACACACACACAAACACGCAAACACACATAGAGATGGAGTGAGGCTGAGAAAGAGCAAAATACTTAACCTTGCTTAGGCAAGATCCCAACTGCATTAAGGGCTAGACAGTGGTGAGGGCAGCAGAGCCACCTTTCCTCATCTCTCCATCTTTCTCTCTGTCACCTGGGCTCTCCCCCTCCCTCCATCCCACGGTAGGGCCCCAATTAGCCCTTAACAGGCGCGGCGACATTCCTCTGCCCTTCCCTCCGCTGACTGGGTGGGTAGGGCCCGGGCCCCTTCTTCCTGATGAACAATGCGATTTATGATTGAACACACAAGCAGGGTGATACACACACACACACACACACACTCCACCAGCATATTGAGCAGACACCCCCACTTAATCCCACTACGAATACACATGCAAGTATAGACAAACATTTGCAGCTCTAGTTGTGGTTATGAGATTCTAGCTGACATCAGATGCTCAAATTAAAGATGATCATTTGAATCCAAGGTGCTGCAGACAGAGGATTTCTGCTCTGAGATGCTACAAGGCATTAATAACTACAACCCATCTGGTGAGCTACAATGACCACCACACAAGCTTATCAATTTGTGGTGGCTTCGCTCCATAAGACCTTCCTGGAGCTCTGCATTGGCTTGGACACTAATGAACCACTGTTCTGAATTCAGGTGGGGACACTCTGGGCCAGTTGGTTTCTCCACACCTTTTGCTCTGCTCCACTGATCAGAGATCTGCCAGTAAGCCCACACATCTCCTTCATCCTCCGTTCCAACTGCTGGCATGGGGGACAGCCCAGGGAATTAATTGGAGACAGAAGAAAGAATAAGACAAGCTCAAGGTTGTCAAACAGACGGAGAAAGGGAGGAATGTTTGGAGAAAGAGTGAGAGAGAGAGAGAGAGAGAGAGAATGAGATGGTCCGAAGGGGCACTGAAGGAGACTGAAAGGCAGAAAAGAACGAAGGAGAGAGAGAAGGGCGGATGGATGGAGGGAGCAGAAGGAGGAGGAAAAAGAGCCGGGAGCCTTCCCCATCTGTCCACTCAAGATGTGCAAACAAACAGGCGGCTCGTTGGCCAGTGCACAGCTGTTCCAGCAGAGGAGCCACGCGGGGAGCCCCTGACCCTGAGACGGACAGAGACACAGAGAGAGAGAGAGAGAGAAAGAAAGAGAGAGGGAGAAAGAGATGAAGAGAGAGAGAGAGAGAAAGAGAGGGAGGGATGAAGAGGGAGTGAGAGAGATGGAGAGGGAAAGGAAAGGGAGAGAAAGGAAAAATAGAGGGCATTAAAACAAACAAAAGTGATATACACACACATGCACACATAGTGAGAGAGATTTACTCTTTTTCCCATCTCTGCAAGACCCACGCACACATACACACATACACACATTCTCTTTCCCTCTTTCCAAATGCTCACACACACACACACACACACATACATACACACACACACACACACACAAATCAGTGCCTAGCCTCTGCAGCTGCCACAATGAGGAATTTGGGTGTTCGTCTCTGGTGCTCAGTGGGGTTTATATTAGCACGTGTTTTCATCTTGATGCTTCTGAAGCTCCACTCTGTGTGTGTGTGAGTGTGTGTGTCTGCTCAAGACTTGGCAGACCACTCAGAGGAGAAAAACCCCTCACAAACAAGGACACACACACAGAGAGAGAGAGAGAGAGAGAGAGAGAGAGAGAGAGAGAGAAAGAGAGAGAGAAAGCGCTAAGACATGAACAACAACAAAGGCTGGATGTGAGCCTTCGAGGCATCACTGCAATGCATCAGTAAAGGCAAAAAGACAGAGTGCCAATGAAAAGACAACCAGAAGAGACAGACACATAACAAGCGCAAGAGTGTAGGCCAGACAAAAAAACACGAGACACGACAGACACACAGTCGGGTAGGGAGTGACGGGGAGGGGGGGAGACAGGCTAACAAACACACTGAGAGACAGACGCCACAACAGACACCGTCCTCTCACCACAGACATAATAACGCCAAACCTACAGCCTTCCTGTCCCATCTACCTCCTCTGTGTGTGATCACCTGGTCTCCTCCATCTCTCACAGCGCACACACACACACACACACACACATACACACACCCATACACACACACAAACACACCTGGTATGGTCAGGGTTGACAGCTCCTGGAGAGCAGAGCTCTTTGACTGGGAGATGGGCTGCTACCTGTCAGCTAGCAGATGCCACTTAGTGACCACCTCCAGACCCACAGACACTCCCCAGGGACCTGTGCAAGGAGCCAGAGGGCCAGTCACATGTGAGTTACGTGAAAGTCTTGGCAACTCTGTAGGAGAGAGTAGGGAAAGAGAGAGAGAGAAAGGATAGGACAGAGAGAAAGAGGGGATTGACAGAGAGATGGACAGAGAGAGAGACAGACAGAGAGAAATAGATAAAGTCAGAGAAAGAGAAAAAGTGGGAGAGAGATGGTAGGAGAGAGAAACAGAGAGACATTTAGATGGAGCCCACATACACAATTTCCTACAAAGCTTTGCTCGGCGCCCATTCCGATCCAAATGCATAATCCCCGACATTTGTGCGCCGTGCCGCTTTAGTGTGCACACGGACGCTAAACATGACTTGGCTCACCGTTGAAAAATAAGCACCCGTCATTGTGGTCGCATTATCTCGGCTTGTGCATTCACCTGGAAACCTAATTTGCCTTTGGCAGTTCCTTCTGCGCATTCGGGCCAAAATGGGCTTTCTGGGGCCGCACCACTGTGGTAGCTCAGGAAAAACGTGTCCGCTGTTGCTCACAGTGAGAGAAAGGCTATTGGCCACCTCTTTATGGATTCAGAGGCTTAGCGTGCTCATTTGACTGCTGAGGCGTATACTTGGAACATTACATAGACTATGACATTTAAAAGGAGGCAAACATTTAGAGGTTGTGATAGCCTTTTGAATACGGATAGGATTAACGATCTATGTATAGTATTGTAGGCTATTGTTACCATTGCTGTTTGTGCAGTGACCAAATAAAAAATCAAATCGATTCTTCTCTGAAGTATCCTTTCTTCCTCCTGTTTTTAGACACATAGCTGTGTCTGAGTTTCCCTCTACACATTTCCCTATTCTCTCTCTCTTACTCTCGCTCTCTGTTTCTGTACATATGCCCTTGTCAATATTCAAAATCCCAGATTCAAAGTCACAGTCTGTGGTGCAGGGATGTTGTAAAACAGCAAGTGATTCTTGGAAGAGGTAGGTCACAGGCACTCCACTGTGCTGCCTGTGACTCAGCCGGTCTGTCTGTCTGTCAGTGCAGTTTTCTTGTCTGTGCCGTCTATGTTTCTGTCTCTGAGTCTATCTGTCTCTGTTGTCTTTGTGGCTGTCTGTCTGTGCAGTTGTCTGTCTCTGCTGCCTCTGTGGCTGCCTGTCTGTGGTGTCTGTCTGTGTGTCTGTTTGTGTCTGTCTGTGCAGTCTGTGTGGCTGCCTGTGTCTGTCTGTGATGCCTTTGTGGCTGTGTGCCTGTGGTGTCTGTCTCTGGCAGTATGTCTGTAGTGTCTGTCTCAGTGGCTGAATGCTATTTGATTTCCTCAGCTCTATGTGTTCCACACAGTCTCTCATAAAAATGCATTATTTTAAATTTAAATTTGATGTTAGCAACACTTTTCAAAGCTGGAACAGGGACATATTTTCCACTGTGTTGCATCACCTCTTCTTTACCAGTCTATAGGGATTTGGAAACTGAAGAAACTGCTTGTCAAATGAGCATAGCTTTTTCATACACTAGCAAAATGAGTTTTGGCATTTTATGTTATTTATGAAACTAAGAATAGCTAATGTAGACATTAGGATGCAGACCATCCAATATTAGAGACATTGCCCAGGATTGGAGAGCAAACTGCTCTGCACTGAATACACACATACATGTGCAGGGATACACACACACACACACACAGTGTACAACATTTTAATCATCAGTTCCCTCTTTTCTCTTCCCAAATTCTGCAAGTAACAAACTCATTCCCATTCCACACCCTCTGTCTCTCTCTCTCTCTCTCTCACACACACACACACATACAAACACACAGACACACAGTCACAGACACACACACACACACACACACACACACACACACACACACACACACACACACATACACACTAATGAGCCCCCGAAGAGACTTTCTTTCCTGGCAAGATGCTGAGGCATTTAGCATCCCTTGGTCTCTTTATGTCACCTGCTGGGTGAGAGTGTGTGAAGTGTGTGAAGAGTTTGCTCCAACACTCCCTTCCCTGCTCTGGTGTGCCATTAGACAACAGAAGGCAGGCAAAACACTGGGCCTTCTAGTGGTAGAGACATTTGGAATGGCACCTTCGGAAAAAAATGTAGCACCAGAAGTAGTAGATTAGCGTAACAACTTCTGAGCTACATTATTCACACCCACAGAGACACACAGGCACATAATGACCATGCACTAGCAACACAAACACACAAGGATACACAGATACACAGACATCCAAAAATAAACATGGATTAACTAATTTATAGATACATACATAAAATGACCCAGACTCAAACAGAGATTATTCAACTACTTGGAATCCTTGGAATGAGATGAAGAAACCATGGCCAAACAGGAAACAGCCTTCATAAATGAATCACCATGGCAATGGAGGTGACAAGGGAATTGGTGATGAAGAGGACTGAAAGTTTTGGAGGCTGTGCATAGACACACACACACACACACACACACAAACACACACACACACACACAGAGAGAGAGACAGAGAGATTGCTTCTTCCTCTCAAAAATGGCCAATTGTAATTGTATCTCAATTAAATTTTGTGTCAGTAACACTTGTAGGACCAAAGCATTTACAGTTGTTCCACTGGGTGCAGGCCGGCCAGTCTACCCCAGTCATCATTATTTCTGGCCTGAAAGGACTCCTCACACAAAGTTCAGTTGAAACACCCAACTCACCAATGGACCAATGTTGTCCAGCCCCATTAACAAGTGAGTGTGTATGTGTGTGTGTGTGTGTGTGTGTACGTGTGTATGTGTGTGTGTGAGAGAGAGAGATACAGAGAGAGGGTATAAAGAGGGAGAGAGTCTTTCATAGGGTTCACTCAAGTTAAAAAAAACTTGAGAAAAGATGTTCAGACTTTTTTTTCTCACTACCTTGCAAGATGAACCACCACCGTTGCATCATCCAGGCAGGCAGATACCGAACGCCGACAACATCCAGGAAGATGCTCTGCCTCCACTTGACATGGCACGCGTCCGAAACACCGCGCAGCACACCTCCTACCTGCTAATCAGCATTCACCCCTCTTAGGTGCCAGCCATCGCCCCCCATACCATCTCTCCACACACCTGCAACTCAACCAGCCGAGTGAGAGAGACAGAGAGATAAACAGAGAGAGAGTCTCGCCCACGGCACCAGTCCCTTAGCTCTGCCAGTGACAGATGGGCTTATCCCACTGCCGTGCCAAGCCCAAGGCTCTCTGATAACTTTAAACAAAAACAAAGCACCTTATGTAAGAGCATCAATATGCAGGCTAGAGATAGACAGAGAAAGAGAGAGAGAGAGAGAGAGAGAGAAGGGTGCTGGAGCGCAGGAGTGAGGGTTGTGGAGGTGCAGGGGTGTGGGAGCATGGGGTGGAGGCCAGACTTGCTCCAGGGGGTTCAGCCATTTAATGAGAAGCATTGTTGGTTCAGGGGGGTCATTGAGCCAGCCAGTTTCAAGCCATTACTAGGGCTAGAGGAAAACACACACACACAGACAAAAAACACACACACCACACACAAAAAAACACACACACACACACACACACAAACAGCAATATAAGCTGATATCAAACAACACGGGGCAAAAATGAAGGCGAGAGAAAAACACGGCTGAGCAAACACAATAAACTTCAACTGCAGAGGCCCAAAACGAATCTCATTGCTTCCGCCCAAAAAAAATCCCAATAATTGAGCTCAAGTGAATTTATTTGAGTTCAATTTAGCAATAGCCTTAGAGGAGTCCATGAAATAAACAGGCACGGGGAGTGCGTTTCTCCCAGAAGCTCATTTAATACTGACAGGCCAGTAGGACTGACCCAGACTTGCATCCCCCTGGGAAACATCTCATTTCTGCCTGTGTGCAATTAGCTTCAGGCTACCTTTAGCGTCTGCAGTTAAACAGCGAGCTGCAGCCAGAAGCGGGTTTGTGAATGCTCATTTCGGCGCATGGTTTCTAATTAAGGTCTTATCATAAAGCTATGGCTTGCATCTCGCAGGTCTGCTGCGCTGACGGGCAAAAGCAATAAGGCTCCTCTCAGTGGAGCTGCAGAAGGGCATGCTGGGAAGAGGCTCGGAGGATATCAGCATGTGAGAGACAGAGCTGGGATGGGAGCTGGGGTTCGCTGAGGTAAGACGTAGGTGCATGAAAGGAAGAGGAGAGCTGATGGAATAAATAAGTAAACACACATGTACACACACACACACACACAACATATACACACACATACACATAAGTATACACGCAGACCACTCAATACGCCTGAACATGCTCACGTATACACAAACATGCACAGACACTATTGGTCTGTCATGGACAAACACGTCAGCTAATTAATACAGGCATGCGCATATTAACAAACATGCAATGTGAACACATTGCTCATACTGACACCACACAGACACACAGATTTTCACACACACATACACACACTCACACTCACACTCACACACCTACACACACATATCCACATTTAGAATTCATAGCCATTCTTGCTCAGTAGTTGGAATGGAGGAGAGGAAAGGAGAGGAGAGCACAGGAATCTCAGCGCTGTCTTCCTGCTCTCCATTCCCGGGTGCTTTGATGTTGCTAGTGGGATGTAGCACGAGCCAGAGCAAAGGCAGAGCTCTGGGGCTCTCTCTCACACACACACACACACACACACACACACACACACACACACACACACACACATCTGAAACAGCCACGCTCCAGTAAGTGAGCCATCCGAGACAATTAAGACACGTCTCTCCTCTCCCACCCAGCACCAAGTCACTGTGAGTGGCACACTTGTATGCAGTCTCCACAGACACGCATATCACATATACAACTAATTTCATTTCAAAATTGGAGGTTTATTGCTAGAAAGAATCTTGAATCATTTGCATGCACAGCAATTGGTTTTAGCCTTGAAATTGCAGGGATGGCATTGGTGATCATTCACGGGTGACTCCATACTCCGCGGGTTATGGAATTCATTAATGACTCCTGTGTCATAAACATGACCTATAGGATTCATAAACACCATGCTGGCGTGCCGTGGAAGCGTGTCATATTTCTTCACTGAGAGCCCCCGGAGGCAATTTCATTGGGACTAATTAAAGTTCCGATGACACTTTAATCTCTGTCTCGTTTCCAATAACCCTGGCCGCCACATTCCTAATGGTCCGGTATTTGGAGAGATTAAAAATCTTATGCACGAAGGGAGAAGCCATTGCGGAATTAATCACACGGCTGTTTGGATTTTCATCGACAGCTTTGAAAGTCGAGAAGTGTTTAATCCCTTTTGCCAGAGCATCACATGATCGGCTCATATGAAGCCCCCAAGATTTTACAGTAAATCTGAGAAATGTTATGACATGAGACAAAAAAGATGCCAGGCTCAGCAGAGAGGCGAGTGTTTCGAGTCAAATATTGGTCTTGCTGGCATGTCCGCAATTTAAATTCTATTTGGGAGAAAATCCGTGAGGTCAACTCCTGCTCCTCTCCGCCCTCCCTTCCTCTTCCTCTTCCTCTTCCTCTCCTCTGCTCTCCTCTCCTCCCCTCTCCTCTCCTCCATTTTGGCATCATTCTCTGTGTGCAAAAAGAGAGGAATAATAACTGCTGACCATCTGGGCACTGTATAGTCTGTGAAAAAGAAAGCCTTTTTGGAGCAGGGCCATTGTGATTGTCGTAAAGGCCGAACCTCGACCGGCCACTCCATAAAGTGCAAACTCTGGCCTCTGACCGTGAGACCAGAAGGCCATTACTCTCCGCTGACTGGACTACAGTCAGAGGATTAGGTACACACACACACACACACACACACACACACAGGGACTAGTGTGAAAAAGAGAAGAGGGTGATATGGAAAGAGGGCCAGAAAGAGAGTGCAAACAGGAGACAACTGGAGAATCGTATGCATGGACTTCAGTGCTTGACGCAGCTGTGGACGTAACATTTCCTGGCAGAGGAGAGGAGCGAAGGAGAATTTACCGGGAAGCAGATACAGTGTCAATTATTCAGCATCAACATCAGCCTCTCCGTTCCTCTCACTTTCCCACTCACAGACACATTATATTACACCCCGAGAGCCCCGCTCTGGCAGCCCCGGCCGCACATGAAAAGAAGCTTGATTACTTGCATGAATCAAATCAGCCATCAGCAAGGCTTGGCCTGTCACATGACCACACACAACAGTGCTTTGATAGCATACTGCTACTTCATTAATGGTGTCACAGTTTGGCTCTACTACAAAGGTGTATGATAAACCACCACTAATAATCTCAAGATGCCAGGCACAGAGATGCATTTGTGGAATTGAAATAGTGTTATTGCAGGAGCAGTGAAGTACTTCTTGCAATGCCACAGGTGGCCTGGCCAGCCAGAGGCATGCTTTATATCATGCTGGTGACCAGACCACCCACATACTTTTCTCCCTGCAGTAGGCTCATTCCACGGCATTGTCCTAAACCACATCTCTCTTTGTGCTTTCAATAAAACACTCGACCCAGTCTAGTGCAGCAGGCCTTTCACTCTGATCAAATACAGGCTGTTCCCTCACCACTTTCTTGTTCGAAAATCCACAGAAGACTTTCAGCCAATCAAAACACTGCTGTGCTTCTCATCCCACCTGCTGCCTTGCCTCCAGCAATACGAGGTCGTATCAAAGCGATAGGGGGGAAGTATGTCTTAACTTTAAAAGGCACAATATTCATTAAACTTTTGAACTATATAACATATGCAATCAGATTCTGCATAATACATACCTTTTATACTGCTGTGATGTAGATGTTTGGTTTTCCATCTGTACCTGCTGTGACGTGTTTGCCTGTATGTCTGCCGTTGTATACATTCATCCATTCATTGTTCTCCCTTTCCTCTCTGTGGCTCCATTAGCTTGACTTGTCTCACTCCACTCGCCTTCTGGATTGGCCACAGGCCGATGAGGCGCCTCCCTCGACTCATCCACAATACAAAACTGGAAACAGAACAAGAAATATAAATGCGTTGGTGTGTTGTGGTACCCTCAAAAAGAAATAGGGGATATATTAAGCCTTTTTGGGGTGGGTGTGTACAGAGAGGACAGCAAGAGAGTGCTGAGCAAGGGCGGAGTGGAGGGGCTTGTGGACAGTGAGCGCAGTGGGGTGCAGGCACGTTGTAACGCGTAAGTCCTTGGATAAGGCCTCCAACCTCAAGGGCAGCTTTGAAAGTGGGGCGCTGAGACATCAGCACAGCACAAAGCATCCAGCGCCTCACAAAGACAAGAATCTCCCCAAGGAAGTTCAAGAATTCAGAGAATTGACTAAGTAAAAGTGGAAAGAGCACAAAAGGAGAGCCTTGAATGGGAGATAAACAGAGGGGAAGGTCAAATGTTATCGATTGTTTACACAGAATAAAGAAATAAAGCTTATTTTGAAGTGACTTGTAGATCTCCTGTAAAAACAGACATGAAGTACTAATGCATAATATAGGCAAAGGATGTAAATTTGAAGCTAATTTATTGGCAACACTGAAATTATTCTTTCTTTTTTGCCTTTTTGGTTTTTCATGTACTTGTACTTGTCCTTAAAGCTGCTACATCAGAGAAAGATTCAGAGGCGATTCTAGAGTCTGTTGGGGCCCTAGGCAAAAATGTACATGCGGCCCTTCTACCTGGCGTTGGTCACCATTTTGATTTAAATAATCACCAAAAATATCAAAAAATATGTTTTAGGAAGCTGTCTAGAAGTTGGTAATGTTCATAGGAAATTCGCACAAAAACAGACATGAGCATGTGTTGAGACATGAGCATGTATTGAGACATGAGCATGTATTGAGACATGAGCATGTATTGAGACATGAGCATGTATTGAGACGTGAGCATGTATTGAGACATGAGCATGTGTTGAGACATGAGCATGTATTGAGACATGAGCATGCATTGAGACATGAGCATGTATTCAGACATGAGCATGTATTCAGACATGAGCATGTATTGAGACGTGAGCATGTATTGAGACATGAGCATGTATTGAGACATGAGCATGTATTCAGACATGAGCATGTATTGAGACGTGAATGTGTATTGACTAAATAAAGAAGCCACATTTGCTGTTTCTTCTTTGAAGACTTATTTCTTCTTGCATAAGTGTCATGTTTACCGATTGGCCTACTATTTGAATTTGGGCAGTTCAACCAATGGCAATGCACTTAGGTCTCAAACAATTCTGAAAACAAAAAATACCAGGTGTACCCATGTTATACAGGTGACACCTTGTACAATTATTTGTATATATGCAGGGGGAAGAATGGTATCAATTTTAAAAATTGATGGCTCAACAACTAAACCATTCAAATTTACTACAGAAAATACTGTAGGAAAACTGCAGTTTTGACACTGCAGTACAATATAGAATTTTTTCAGTCTCATGCAGTCACTCATTTATTTGCATAACACACGAAATGAATATAAATAAAAACAGAAGCCCATCTCAAATACCAAGTAGGCTTACACCAAAAAACAAAAACATACGAGGCATCCATTATGGGATTTGATGGTAACCTGTATCAGCCGAAAATGTAATAATGGCCAATATCGTTATCGCGGACTCCCACTATCTTAACTCCCAACAGAGATTCAAGTCCGATGCCTGTGGAAACGTTATCATGCTTTGTACACGGCTACCTATTGAATACATCAATAACATGACAATGAAGTATGTTTATCATTGCTGTCATAGTAACCTTTATGATTAAGATGAATAATAACTTCCGCTAAACTCCCTGATGAGCTGAGTTATGGCAAAGTTCTGTTTCACTTTCCCTAACAGCGGTCTGTTATACTTAGCAACGGTCCGTTCTCAAGAAATATCAGACTGTAGAATGTTGGGAAGTCCCATTGAAGTGAATGGAGCATTCTGGTCGCCTGTAGGCCCTGTTTACACATATATAGATATTTTTAGAAACGGATACTTTTTTATCCATTTATTATTTAAATTGCGTTTACACCTATGTAGTGGAATTAAGAAAATACACCATTTTAAAAAATCTCAACTTTCGAGGTCATTTAAAGAAATATCCGTTTGAGGTGGCTAAAACTCTGTGTACGTGTAAACGAGAGGCTCAATCCATGTGAGTTTGACGCAGTTTTTGTTGAATAACCCCAACCCACAAGATTTTAATAGTACATGGGTCTCAAAATCCAATTAGCACTATGTAAGGAAGCCTCTGAGACAGTACAACATGTAACAGAATGTATTGTAAGGTTATGTAAGGAAGCCTCTGAGACAGCACAACATGTAACAGAATGTACAATGCTGGCAGACAAGGCACACATAGAGTGTCATAACCAGGTGGAATGGTGTATAGTATTGTAACATCTGTGCTGAGTAACCTATGGGTTGGAAGTTCCAAATTTGAAATGGGACAGCTTATAACTCTAACAAACCAGCTTTAGTAGAAGGCTGTAGTGACAGACAGAAGGAAGATGAGGATCTTGAGAAATATCAAGGACTGAGTGAATAGTCAGAGAGGATGTGTAAGTTGAAGACACTGACACTGGGTATGCATCACCCAGGATTCGAACTAGTATACAGTAGACTGCAGGCAGGGGCGCCGCCAGGGGGGGGGAGTTAGGATGATTCCAAGGGCCTGGCACTGATAGGGGGCCCTAGAGAACATTTTAATATTATAATCAATGTTTGGGAAGCCCAAAATAATTTTCTGTCATAGGGCCCAAAATTTCTAGCAGCGTCACTGACTGCAGGTATTTGACAGATCTGAGAAGATGGCTGAACATTGCAAACATTCTTTGTATCTGTAATCCTCATTGTCACCACTAGTGTAACTAGTGTCACTCTGAAAGTATGACTAGTGTCACTTTGAAAGTATGACTAGTGTCACTCTGAAAGTGTGACTAGTGTCACTCTGATTAAGTGATATTCGTTAATTATTACATTATTGGCTGCAGTTATTACATTTTTTTCATTCATCCAGCCATTCATGTAATAGCCAGCCAATAATGTAATAACTCATTAATATGTAATAAATTATTACATTGTTGGTTCAGAAATTTTACATTATTGGTTTTATTACATTAAAAATGGCCAAATTTATTCTATTATTGGCAGACATTATTACGTTATTGGCCATTATTATGTTATCGGCTGCTACACAGTCTGTAGGCTAAGTTTCATGTTACAGACATTGTGCACAGTTAAGTGGTTTAAATGATATATTCATCTGTTGGTCTAAACTAACCATACAGGAAAAAGGCATTTCTGAAGGGAAAACCTACCTATCTTAAACCTACCTTATCAGGGTTGTTTACATAGTGTATTAGTACATTAGCACTGTCTTGAAAGCAAATCTGTGTACCATTTGAGTGCAGCAGATTCAGGGCAGAGTTTTGGTAATAAGAATCATGATGTGGGATCCTGAAAATCCCGGAAAATATATGTACCAACAATACTTACATATTTTATCGAAAAATTGGATGCAATAGACAGAAGGCTGCATTAGAATCCTCTCTATTCCTGGCATTGGCACTGAAATTACATTTCTTGCATGTGCCCTGGCTATATGACAGAGTCCAGACGTCGTGAGTCCAGACGGTTTAAGTCTAGCAAGTGCCTGCCTTGCCTTTAGACAAACTGCGCCTCTGGAAATATTACATGGTCCAACTGTATAAATGTCACCAGGCGAGTCCTAGTGGAGTTGGGGATGGAACTGAATTTAGGGCCCTACAATAATACTATGGTGGAGGGACTATTGAGAAGATTAGAATATACTGGTTAATATATGGTTTGGTTGAGGAAGGAAAGGGGCCTGCGGAAACAGCTTATGCATAGAGTTTTGTGCTATGCTGCTGAATGTCAGTCAAGTAGTTCTTTTTTTTTCGGGGTGGAGGTGGAGGCTGGTGTGTCACAGACTGGCATAGACACATGATTGATTCTTGACACTAGTTTGACACAGAGTTGTTGACAAGAGTAGTTCTTCTAAAGCCTCTCCTCAAGCATCACTGAACAACTGCAATTTGAGAATTGTAATGGGAATATATACAACATTATCATCACCTTCAAGTGACTTCTAGTTGTAGGCATGGTAGGCAGACAGAGAGTCAGGGAGAGAGAAAGAAATCGGAGAGAGAAAAGAGGGAGAGAGAAGGGAGGGAGGGTGAAATGCTATTACTCAACTTCACCAAAGATGTTGCTCAAACCACATCTAAATGTTAGCCTCCCACACAGGATTTAGAAGTTTGTAGTAATAGTAATTATACTGTAGCAGCATAGATAGACACAATTAAATATACACACATAACCATGATCGCCCACTCCACTGTCTCACTTTAAATACATGAATTAATTCTCTCTCTCTCTCAATCTCATCTCCCTATCTATCTATCTATCTATCTATCTATCTATCTATCTATCTATCTATCTATCTATCTATCTATCTCTCTCTCTCTCACACTCACACAAACATACAGCCCACTTCGCAATGGAACAGACAGCCAACAAATTGTGTTGTTTCATTCTCAGAATCTCGCAATCAGATGTTGGTTGTGTAACATTTCGGTTTTTTAATCTCTGTATATAAGAAGGATGTCTAGGTAGAACCTTTCCTCTTCTCCTCTACTCCCCCACACAGACTCACAGCCTGGACAGTAAAAATGGCTCTGTGTAGGCTGATGCAAAGGCAGATTGTCGGTGTGCAGTTTTATTTAACTATTTCTTTGTCTGTATTAAGTGCACACTCACAGAACGCCAGGTGACTAAGGTGGGTAATTGAAAGGAAACACTTGAGGCAAACTGGTTAGAAGAAGTGGAAGAGAAGTTTTCTTTGAGGCCTGCTGGTAATTAGCAGGCTTGATACACGCAGAATCAGGTGTGTAGAGGGGAACTACATACTGCCAACACTCACAGCCATGGGAAATTACGCTGGGGAGAGAGCAACATCTGATGAGATTAATTAAAGGAGAGATTAGTGAAGAAAAATAATTGCAGTTGCAGGTAGTCTAGGAGAAGGCTGGGACAGCCTGGAGACGGTCTTTTGTGGAGAGAGAGGCAGCTGAATACTCACACAGATGCTTGTGTACACACACACACACACACACACACACACGCACAGCATCTCATGTCTCTATCTCTCTCTCTCCATTATTTTTCTCTCACTTTTAGAGCTTCACTCTGTCAGGCAGCCACAGAAATGTGCATTCGCATGCTTATAACTAGTCTCATATGTACACAGACACAAACACAGATATCCCCCTGCCACACACACACACACACACACACACACACACACACACAAACACACAACACACAAGCTCCTGGGCCACCTGGCGCACCTGTCTGAAACATGAGCAATAGACAGGACAAAGGAAAGTAAAGGAAAAACCCCACACCCATCCTCTGCATATTAGCCTGCAGCTAAAATAGCACTTCTGAAGAATGTTCCACCAGAGGTGTACAGGGACTGTGGTCTGATCTGCACCACTCCAGCACTTTATTCATGATATCAGCAATCCCACTTCCTGTAAGCGGGATGTAAATGTTAGCCCTGCACTGATATTATTACTGCAGAGTGCACCAGGGACGACCATTATACAAAGCAGACTACGAAGGGATGGCATACTCCCAACTCTAAGACAGAGGCATAAATTCAAAAAGAGAAACAGATTAAGTGAGAGAAAGAGAAAGAGAGAGAGGGAGAGAGAGAGATGTGGTCATTTTTAGAGCAAGAAAGAAAAGAGAAATAGAGTGGTGTTTACTGGTATGTTTGTTCTCATTTGATTATCACACTCTTTTATACTCTATAGGATAAAAACTTTAGGCAAATAAAATGTGTGTACATTCAAAAAGAAACAGACAAATAAGAGAGAAGAAAGGGGTATAAAAGAAAGAGGAAGTGTGATGGAGAGAGAGTGGTGAAGGAGTAAAGGAAAACAACCATATTACTGTGTCCCACATGGTTGCTTACAGTTGTCACAAAAAAGCTCAGCAGGTCAGTCTTTGACAATGTCTGTTCTGCTTACATCAATTTAAGATGGCGGGCTGGGGCTGGGTGTAGAGGAGGCCAATTCAATTTCACATTTCTCCCCTCTCCCACAGATCACGTGCTCTCTGCCGCGAGGTCACCACGGCGCCAGCCCTCTCTGTTCACACTGAGGCACAGAGGCTAGATTAGCATCAACAGCATCCCAAGGACAAAGCCCCCGAGGTCACTGCCTGACTGTTTGGCTGGTCACATGCACCTCATGCTTGTGACTGGACTGGGCCCCCTCACTTTTACAGATTTACGAAAAGTAGGATAGAACATTAGCCTTTTGTTTGGAGAGTGCAATGACAGATGAAAATAGAGAAAATTGAAAGAAAATTCTGAGCGGAAGATTACAGGATTGTGCACTGTAAGATTATCCCCAGACGAGGAGACATATTTAAACTGTGGTGTTAATCAGCCTCAGCAAAGAAATATAAGGATGTAAGAAAATGCCCTCACCTCCACCGCACTGACGCCAGTACTTAAGCAGGACCAAGACTTGGCCATGACTCACATCCATCCCATAATAAGCAGCCTGGAAGACAGCGGGGGTTGGGGGGGGGGGGGGGGTGGCAGCGAGAGGACGCAGATCCATCATCCCCTGGGCCATGCCAGTCCCTGGAAGTTCCCTTGGCACTACATCACACCAATTAACACCTGTGGACACACCATTAGAGGATGCCCTGTGCCAGGAAATAAATTTGTCACTGCCATCCGTCGTTGAGGAGCAGATGATCCTATGCCTATCCCACACACAGTATATAGGGCATGCACAGACATTGTATTTGTGACATACTCCTTTCTATGTTGTCATTCACAGTGCATTTACTTACGCAAGCAGTTGGGTTTCCACTCTCTCTGTGGGAGTGTGTAATACAGATAGTATTGAATGGAGAATATGGGATCACATTCTGCAGAACACTTGATCATTCTGAAAGAATCATTCTGAGAAACCACTCATTTTTGACACTTCACTGCCATACTGTATGCATACTATAAATCTAACATCATATTCTCTGTGCATGGACGTAACAATAGCCTAAGTGATCATCCGCAAGGATGAGGCTTCATCGGATCCATGGATGTGAATCTAGGTCATTTTGTGGAGAGCGACTCCACTGCAGTGCTTCAAACGCTTATGCAAGATCCTCAGGAATTCATCCCACTGCGGCCTCAGTCCACCTCGCCGCAGTTTAGAAGTTCTGAGAACGAGTTACAAATGGTGCAATTTCCCACTTTCATCTGGAGGATACATGAGACCAAGTGCTTGTGCTGTTTTAATAGGCTATCAGCTATTATTATTGACTTCAATAAAATAACCAGGGCTCCCTTGGGAGAGCAGAATATAAAACAAACAAAACAGCCCCACCCCCCCAAAAAAAACTAAATAATCAAAGAAATAAATAACAATTAAAGCATTTTCAGCATACGATCCCCACCAGCATTACAGAGTGTTATTCGTTGGGAAAAAGTGAGGAAGCGAAAAGTTAAAGAGCTGTATTCATGCTCATGCTGTGCTGGGGCTTAGACTAAGGCTATGGGTGGCATTTTGGGAGTGCATAAGTCCTAGGACTCCCTGCTGATTAGGTGATGATGGCTGCTTCACACGTAGCCCATCAGAGATCAAGGGCAACATCAAAAAGGTCACAACCTTCTCTCTGAGTGACTCAGAGACAAGATGAGGCCATTCTGATGCATCTCCTAGGAGCCCTCCACTAAATAGGATACCATGCTGAGCATTCTGGCATGGGTTGAGAAGGGTCTCGATCAGACCTTGCAGTGAACATGACTTTAGATCCACATAGAGAGTAGCACTGGAGGTCCCAGAGCTGGTGTCAAGCAGGGCTGAAGACAGGCAGCCGGAGGGCAGATTTGCCTCCCTGCTTCCCACAGCTACACGTGACTTCTGAGGCAGGCAGAGACCTGCCAGTACTAGCCTGTCTGATTAGGGGGAAATGCCCTCTGGTCACCAGAGTGCACCCTGGAGAACAAGAGGGGGCTCACGCCAGGGGGTTCAACTTTGTATGACCTCCTTCACATGCATGCACGGACACACAATCACACACACACACACACACACACACACACACACACACACACTCCCTCCCATTCCCAAGTCCCTCCTGTAAGTTTCGATCCTCCAGCTATGATCTCAGCTCAGCCCCAGATGAGCTCAGACCCAGCCCTGAAAGATGAGCCCCGAGGTGGCCGCAGTCAGAGGAGGGGAACCAGCAGATAAGTCTGGGGAAGAGATGCGTGTGTAGAGGGGTGGTGGGTGATGATAGCCCCAGCCGGACCATCACACCCCAACACACACCCTGACGAGGAATTGTTCTGAGTGGGTGTCGGGGCCTAAGAGGAGAAACAGATGAACAGGCACCAAAACCTCAGCCTTGTGTCATTGTGTTTGGCTTTGTTTATCACATGAGGAACAACCTCAAACCAGCATATTGGGTTTCAGCGAAAGGGCATTACTGGTGGTCCTGGGAAGCCAACCTCTAAATCTGTTCCTTTTTTTTGTCCATGCCACTAAGCTCATGTTTGTTTCTGTGTGTCTGTCCTGGGGGTAGGGGTTTCCACCACATAATGAAGTCCAGATTTGTCTCTGGTGCTCCACACATCTCAGGGTAGAGGGGCTGCTGCAAGCTGATGGCTGCTTTTCAAGTCAAACAATACTGTGGCCAGAAAACGTCAAGCAAATTTACATGGTGCTTCATCGTCACAGTCAACAATGAGATGTAGGAGAGGTAAATATAGGAGACACAGAGAGAGAGACAGATGGAGAGAGATAGAGATAGAGAAGAAGCAGAGAGAGAGAGAGAGAGAGGGAGGGCGAGAGAGAGAGAGATAGAGAGAGAAGATGGAGAGATGTGTGCCTATAGGGAGATGGTGGAAGGAGAGCAGGTCAGCCGTCAGCTCCGTCGCAATTTGCTGTTCGCCACCCACTCCCGTCTTTGTTGCCTCCCACGTTCTCTGTTCGCCCAGCCGGGCACTGAATGTACACATGATCCCTTCTTGAGATCACCGTTGGCGGCAGAGTGGTTTTTCGTGGGATAGCTTTGCTTGCGCACTCTGATGAAAGTGGAGGCTTTTGGAGCTTTCGGTGCAAAACACAAAACACACCAAGAACCAAATACCCTTCGAAAAACAAACAAATCTAACAATGCATGGATCTGACAGGAATTTGCCGTGCATACTCACGATATGTGTGTTCCTTCCAGTTCCTTGTCTCAAATGTGTCTGTGTGCTCTTTCTTTTGCTGTGTTTATGATATCGATTATGGCTTTTATTGAACTGATTTTTAATTACATTGGGATAGAAACAAAATTCTGGAGGAAAGATGTTCACAGCTGCTGACCTCAGCAGGTACTGTGTGCAGTGATGAAAGACCTTTACATCTGAGGCCAGAGGCCATTAGCAGCCGGTGACACGGTTGCAGACACTTGTAGCTAAACGCCGCATTAGCCCTTCAAGTGTCATTTTAGGCAACTTGTTTACGGTTACAATTATACAGGTAGACAACGAAGAGGAGAACATTTCGGAGGTTGCTCTGGCTTGATAAGAAGGATGACGTGGAAGCATGATGTGGGAAGCGGCCGGCTTCATTTGAATAGCCTTCAGTGTTTGTGGTGCTGAAGTCTGACAGGCATGGACAAGAAGAAAAAAAAAAACCTAAGAAAGACTACATCCATTGTGAGCTTTTGTGCCACTGTGGTGCAGAACTTAGTTAGGAGTCACAAAAGACCTCCTCAAGGCCAAAGTCAAAATGAAATGTAAAAGCTCAGCAGGGTAAACCACTGGTATAAAACCACGGCTAAAATAGGACTGTTTTCCAGCAGGGCTCGCATTTGAAATTGGACATATTAAAACCGTAGGGAGAAGACAGGCAAAGAAAGAAACATCACAATAGCTGTAAAGGGGTCTGCAAATAATACAGAATTTGCCCAAGTCATTATTTTCCAGCTGAACATCTTCTACTGCTGAACTCCGCAGGAAGGGGGGCATTTATTTAGTGGGAAACTGCCGCATTGTTTGGGGCGTTGGGGGGTTGGGGGAGGTGGGTGGGGGGCTGGGCAGGGTGCTAGAATGCTGTTCACAAAGTCATAAATATTTACTGCTGAGAGCAAAGAGGTGCACTAGGAAGCAAAAAAAAAAACAAACCCTCAAAGGCTGAAAGACAGATAGAGACAGAGAGAGAGGGAGAGTGCGAGAGAGAGAGAGAGACGGAAAGAGTCTGACATGACTGCACCGAATGTCACCAACGGAATCTGTGTTACTTCGTGGTTGATGACATTCTCTGCCTTGCAATGACAGCAGTTGTGTCTGTTTTTGTTTGTTTGTTTGTTTCACATTCCCTTTGGTTGTGAATTCGTCTAAACGAATGTTAAACGCTTCTGTTTGTAGGAGGAATGGATGTACCCTTCATTTCTGTCACTGTCAGCCTGACACCATCACAACAGCAGTGGGAAAAACTCAATAGAGGAGTCAGTGACTCCATTAAAATAAGTAAATAAACCAACAAAACAAAACAATCCCCCACACAATTACTGTCTGAGTAAACTCTCACAGTAAATAAGGGAAGAAAAATGTTCTACTCAGCCCCACACTCGTGTATGTGTGTGCATGTGCGCATGTGTGTGTGTGTGTGTGTGTGTGTGTGTGCGTGTGAGTGTGTGTGTGCGTGTGCAAGCCCCATCCATTTAGTTATATAGCTGCATGCATATATAACACATGCAACTAAGTACAGTATGTACAACACCTGAATGTGTTTTAGGTCATATAACTAAAAGCAAAGAAAAAGAACTCCTATCCACACTCCAATGACTTCCGGTGAAACTTTCCAGGAGAAATCCAGTGTTAATCAATCATCAATCCATATCCCTGTTGTTCTAGGGCACAGAGTGCTGTTGGTAGGAAAAAGAATGAGAAAATGTGATACAGCATAGAAGTGAATCGTCAACTAACACAAACTGGATGGGACACAGCAACTCTCAGGTTTCCCATTTAGTTACCATTAACTGTCAATTTGTTAATTTGTGTCTGTTGTATCAAATTTCTGGTTCTTAATTGGCGTCTGTTGTATCAAAATTTCTGGTTCCTGGACAGCACTCAGTGATCTCAAAGGAGTGCAAGGAGGGGCTTTGTGGATTGCAAAAAGAATCTGGTTGTGTTCAGATGGGTTTATGAGAAATACAGGGGTCCTTTGACCAGTTGGAAGGCTCTACGACTCATGAAACATTTCTGTAAACTTTGCAGTATTCTGCATGGGCAGATATGGATGGGGTCCTGTCAACCGTGTGATCATAAAAGAAAAACTGTTGCTTTTATCAGGGAGATGAAACCACAAGCAGAGCAATGTTTTGAGATCAGTAAGGAACTACACAGAAGATGCAAGGATTTCAAAGACCAGGAAGTTATTTCTTTTTTTCTCTTTTCAGTCCATCTCTCGATGATTGTCACATTCCATCGCTTTAAGAATAAATAACATAAAAATAAATGACAGGGATGAAATGCTTGGATGTGCACAGTCACCAGTCAGTGCCTGTAGGGTCCCCCAGCAAAAGTAGGCCACTGTGAACACTGGTTTGGAACATGAAAATGTTTGTGATCCATCTCTGGCCAGAGCACATTTGGAGCAATGAAGCTCTCTGAGCCGAGCTCACACAGAGACTTTGGCAGAATTGGCCTCGCGGTGGGATTATATGGTGACAGTGAGCCATAAAAGGAAGCCCTGGAGATGGAGGAGGAGGTGGAGCAGAGGCAGGCGAAGGCATGTGGGTGCTGGTTGGAGGCCTGCTGCACCGCTCCCAGGCAAGGGCTGAGGCTGTGACTGTGGCTGGGGCCGGGGCCGGGGCTGGCCTCAGTGCCTCTGCAGCTTGTTAAAATTCCTCTGACAGGGGCCCTGTGCTGCACGCTAACAAGGGCCGGCCCTGGGCTGCGGGGGCAAGGCTGCCGGGTCGGGGAGGCCACCAGAGCCACGGCTGTCTGCCAGCCTGGCCAGAGACAAAGGGGGTGGGGTGTATAGCAGCATGGACAAGGACAGAAACAGAGCCCTGTGTGTGTGTGTGTGTGTGTGTGTGTGTGTGTGTGTGTGTGTGTGTGTGTGTGTGTGTGTGTGTGTATTTGTGTGTATGTTTGGTATGCTATTCTCACATTACCCCGACTATACTGAGTTTCCTACATCTCAGATCACAGTTCAAGCGGATTAGTGTGTGTGTGTGTGTGTGTGTGTGTGTGTGTGTGCGTGTGTGTAGGGGGCTTTTCTGCCTCTCTTTTTCTCTCTATGCTTCCATCCATGCCCTTCTTTTATCTAATTTCTATCCTTCTTTCCATTCCCCTCTCCTTCTTCTATCATCCTCTGAATGACTCCTATTGTCATTAGTCCAGTGCGAGCTGGGTGTTTGGGTGAATACACAGGTGGAGGAGGGCATGGGTGAGTGAACATGATCCTGGGTGTGAGAGTTGTCATGTGTGAGAACAATACTAAATCATAGCAACTAGCAATGCCCAAGATCTGTGCAATAGAGCTGTGGCTATGCAAGTCACACGTTCCATACTGTTCTCTGTTTTGCAGACACGCCGACCTCCAGTGGCGCACACACACACACACACACACTCAATAACAAACCGCACGGGTGCTCACATGATCATGCAACACACACACACACATACATACACACATACACACACACGCACACACACATGCATGCATTTGTGCACGCACACACACACATATACACACACACACACACACACACACACACACACACACACACACACACACACACACACACACACACATACCTATACAGACAGATCGCCAATGCCTGTGGTTGATGAATGCAAGCACTTATCTGTTTGTAGCAGTGTTTGTCTACCCAACAGTGCACCACTGTGTCCAGGCATACTGGCGAGCGCATGATAATCAGGCCAACTGCGGGGCCTCTCTAATGAAGGCCTGGCAGCCTCCGTGCGGCAGCCTTCTGAAGGCGGCACCCCCCACCCACGCGCGCTTGGCACGGAGACGCGGCTCCTGCCACGATCCCCCACCTCCCACCCAACCACCACCACCACCACCACCTCCTCCTCCTACAACACCCTCACCAAGCCAGTCGGAGCCCTGCCCTTGTTCCTGGTACTGCTAGGGGAGCGAGTCAATTAATTACCCCCCAAGCAGTGCCGCATTACGGGGTCAGGCCTGAGGGCTGAGGGGGTAGCTAACAGAGGGCTGAACTGGAGTGGGTGGGGTGACCAGAGGTGGACAGGAGGGCATTCCTGGGCCTCGTGTGTGAGACAAATGTTTCAGAACGTTGCCTGTGTCCTCCCAGCAAAGGCAATTGCTTTACTGGAACATTGGGTGTGGTTGGTGACCAATCATTTTTTGCTGGATCAAAAACTCTGATATCTGCCCTTTTGTGTTTTTGTTTACTGACACGAGGTGCGGCTGCTGAATAATCCTAATCGTTTTTGTGTGGTTCAAACTTTTTGACATCTACAGTGAGACTATAAGGTAGACAAGACTCTTTTGCTTCACAAAGAGTCTGGACACTCTCAATAGGCATACGTTTACTTTGTGGTGGGGTGGGAACTTTGTTTAAACTTTAAACCTATAGGTTCATTTATTGGAGAAAATAAAAAAAATCCGATCAAAGCAAACCAAAGCCTTTGAAGACATTCCCTGATGCATCACTGAAGCAAAATGCAGTATTGAGCAGAGGTACTAGAAGGCACTAACCTTGCTATGAGACTATGTCTTGCTTTTTAAAACCTGATAATATACAGGAGATGCATCTGAGTATGCAGAAATGGGATGTGTAAAAGTAGCTGAGAATTAACATGGCTTTTTGTGTAAAAGTAGTAGAACTTAACTTATATATACATATATAAAATATATACATATAATATATATAAAAATATACCATATAGCATATATTCCAAACATGAAGCAGCATAACAGAGATGGGGGGCACTGGTCTTAGATCTCGAGATTGTTGCTAGAAGTTTGCAAACTTAGTGTGCTGCTATCTCAGCTGTTCTTTTCCTCCCTCTCTCTCTTTCACACACACACACACACACACACACACACACACACACACACACACACACACACACACATACACACGCTCCTGAGTTCTTGAGCATGGCCAGTGGGGAATGAAAGGGGCACTGAGGATTAGAATGGGATGCAGGGCATGATTAAAACCTCCAGAAGACAGCAATTAGACTCTACAGCGGAGGAGTCGAGGCAGGCCGACACCGCAGAGAGGAGAGGAGCAGAGTGGAGCACAGTGCATTAAATAATGCAGGTTTCTCTGGCAACTCGTTCCCTGCATACTGCACTGAGCATGCTCAATGGAGCCCCGGATGCTGTAAACTGTGCAGCCGAGTCAAGGTGAAACGACAGACAGGCGGCTGGAAGGAAGAAAAAAAAAAACAAAACCACAAAAACATCAGAATGAGTTTTGTTCTCACAGAGTGAGAAACGACCCTAGAGCATGGGCTTTGTTTAATATGTGTGTGTGTGTGTGTGTGTGTGTGTGTGTGTGTGTGTGTGTGTGTGTGTGTGTGTGAATGTGTGTGTGTGTGTGTGTGTTTTTCTAAACACACTGTGTTTATGGGTATGTGTTTTGGTGTGTGATAATGTTGCTTGTGTTAAGAGAAATTGGAAAAAAAATATCTCAGAAAAATGAAAACAACAACCTTCCAGGAAAACACTGCAGCCACATTAAAAGTGAATGAAACATCTGATGAAAAAGCAGATGCTATGATTGCAAAACACAATCTCCTCTCACGGTAGCAGTCTGTTGGCCTACCTGACTATCCTGAAAGATTGTATATTTTTTTGCCCACTGTTTTATCACCACAAACAAAACTGTATGGATGTGAGGGCACAAATCAAAGCAAATACAGAGAGGCAGAGAGAGACGGAGGGAGGGAAAGAGAAAGAATATTGTATAGAATGAGTACTGGAAATGCATTGACTAGACTAACTAGAGGGTACGGAGGACAGAGGGTATTTTTTGCATGAAACCTCTTTAGCAATGTCATCATTTACTTATCTGTACCTATATGCTGATGTTAGTTGTGCTGCCACAGCAGAGCAACTTGGATTTCGGGATTTATGTTTCTTCATCCCTAAGACAGAAATCTCCCCGATGTTTCCTTCCTGCAGAGCGAGTGGATTAGGGCCCCTTTAAGTGTGGAATGACACTTTGAGAATACTCCAGAAGACTTGAAGGAGGGAGAGAACCCCTACTGCTAACGCTGGCACAGCACATTCTAAGGGTTACCGAGGGAATTAGCCCCAGCCAAAGACATACTGCAGCAGCGGGAGAAACAGAGGGAAAAAACTGTGATATTTCTTAATGCCAGCGAACAATTAATGTAATTTAGTCAGGCCCACTTGGTAATGACAGCTCAAGCCCTACGAAAACAACGTGACTGTGTGTGTGTGTGTGTGTGTGTGTGTGTGTGTGTGCGCGTGTGTGCGTATGTGTGTCTAGAGGAGTGTGAGAGGAAGGGAAACAATGTAGGCTGATTTATGAACCATGTCACCCAGTCCCACTCAGGTTCTGCATCATATTCAGCTTTAATGTGATCATATGAAATTCTTTGGTGGTGATGGACAGAGGTGGTGAATGCTAGGCTGGTGGGTGGTGGGCAGTGTCCCTCAGGCTGACAAGGACCTCGGCTACAGAACCAACACGTATCAAACCTTTCCCACCATAAGCCCAATTGTACTAACAGTAGTAGATTACAATTATGCACACTCACACACATTTCTGCTCTAGTTACTTACTCCATTTGGTGTTACGGCCGTGGACACACGGAACAATTTTCCACTGACTGATTCCTCGTAAGTAATACCAGATGTGAAATCAATAGCACCAATAAGAACTGAGAGAAAAGCAGGTGCAAGTGCAGCTTACCAGCCAAAGACCCAATGTAGAAATGCAGAAATCAAGGGAAAAGCTAATGAATGGATTACAAGCAAAGAATGGTCAAGGAGAGCTTGTATTTGCATGTTTTTTTTTCACAAACATGGATGGCATCTCGGGAATAAAACACAGAACAGGAGTTGTGATGGAAAATAATTTCTTGGTCAGCTCTCTCTCTTTCTCTCTCTCTCTCTCTCTCTCTCTCTCTCTGCCTCTCTTCTGAACGTGTTGCTTCCCCCTGGCCTGTGTGGAGGGTCGAGCAGGCGAGCTCAGAGACTGACCTGTGTGGAGCCATGCTGCACGCTCCGAGCCACGTGTGTGAGTTCTGTGCCTACGGGCTAGACGTGAGGCCAGAGGAGGACGACACGAGAACAGCACCGCAGAGACCCAGCCGGAGCTCTCCAGTCATCTCAGGCGAAAAAAAAAAAAAAAAACACTGAGCGGCTCTAATAAACAACGGCAGCAGTTAAGAGAGATGAATATCATTAATAGTAATCGGGACACATGAGAGGTTTGTTCATGAGTGGCAGGGAATGGCAAGTAGGTGTAATGAAATTAACATCTCAAGTTCATAATTTAAATGGACTTGATTAAAACAGAAGCCTTGCCCTACATGCTATACTGTGCCAAAGCCAACCACCCTGGAGAAAGCCTTTTCAGTGACAGTGTTCACTGAAAAGAAGAGAGAGAAAGAGAAAGAAAGACTTGACATGGAAAATAAAAATAAAAGAAGAGAATCTTTACAAAAGGAAAAAGAAAACATTTCCGGTGAAGAAATGCCCTCCATCATGTTGTATTAGAAGAAATCATGGTGCATAATATGTGAGAAACTCCATGCATAGCCCGTCAGTGGGCTTTGCAGGAAACTGGAACGACGCAGGTCCACATGCGGAGGCCTTTTATGGGTCTGTGGCTGTGATCTCTGCTTGGTTGAAAGGCCACTGACACAGCTGGCACAGGGACCCTGTTCTGCCTTGGCGCTGAGCCTCTGAGCGAGCGGCCCGGGAGTGCACTATGAATGCAGCCAGATAGGAGGCTGGATGTCGAGGCTCCTGCAGTGCACTGTGCTCCCCCTCAGACTTAGCATAAGAGCATGTGAAGGGAAGAGAGAGAGAGAGAGAGAGAGAGAGAGAGAAAGATCAAAAGCGAGTGAGAGTGAGAGTGGGAAAGAGAGGCATAAAGATGGAAAGTAAGATGGAGCAATTGAGAAAGAGAGACAGAGAGAAAGATGGAAGGAAGAAAGAGAAATAAAAGAGAGGGAAGGAAGGTAGAGAGAGAGAGAAAATTCCCCAGCTCTCACCATCAGCGGGTGTGATGGTCCTGTTGCCTTGGCAACACCATCCTGCAGCTGTCAAGGATTCATCAGTTTCCACAGTAACGGCGTTGAGAAGGCAAGAGTGGATCATTACTTCAATAATATAACATCTGAAGGGTTTTGATAGAAACATAATTGTGCCATGCAATCCTACAGTAATCTTATACATGGCTGACGTGGCTATCTGGGAAGCCGTCAGGAATCAAAAGGAGGACAGTGTGTGTGTGTGTGTGTGTGTGTGTGTGTGTGTGTGTGTGTGTGTGTGTGTGTGTGCGCATGTGCGTGTGTGTGGGCATGCATATGAGAGTATATGAGTTTGTGTGTGTGTGTTTATGTGGGAGCATGTGTGTCTGTGTGTGTGTGTGTGCATGGGTTTTTGCATACGCTTGCAACAGCTTGAGGAAATTCCCATCATTCATAGTCCAGGGCTGATTCATCTCTGTGTTATTGAAACAGCCAAGGGGGGAAAATTACAATCACTCAACGAAATTAGCAGCAGCCAGCAGCGCAGACTGGGCAGATTGAGACGAAAGCAGCTTCTTCAGTGGGGCTATCAGTAGATGGGAAGACAGCCGTGACTAGCCCAGACGCATGCCAGTCAGCATCACCAGGCCTTCTGTTGATGTATTCAGTGTGTGGAGTCACCAATCTGAGAGGTCATTGAGAGAGAGAGAGAGAGATATTCAGGGAAAGCGAGAGATGGGTGATGGACAGAATGAAGAGTTTGGGAAAAAGAGATGTTTCTAGAAGAGAAAAAAGAGGAATGGAAGTGCAGGTGTGTGTGTGTGTAAATGTGTATGTGTGTAAGAGAGAGAGAGAGAAGAGAGAGAGAGAGAGAGAGAGAGAGTGTGTGTGTGTGTGTGTGTGTGTGCCTGCGCAGGCACACAAGTATGACACCAGAGTTGTGGATGGTGCTTGTATTGTGGGCTGCCATGTGTTAGAGAGAGGGAGAGACTAGGGGCCACATGCAGGGCGGTGAAGGAAGAAAAGGAAGTGGGTGTGAGTGTGAGTCAAGTCAAGCGCACAAATGTACAGAATGTCCGTGTTGGAGGGATGGGGAGAGGCTGCTTGTGGGAAAGAAGGAATATGCATTGATTTCCATTTGTTCCCATGTGTGTGCAGGATTTTATTCTAGAATGACTTTTATTCTAGAATGACTTCTGTAAAAAAAGAATAGAAACGGATGACCATGACCACTACTGCTGCCAGTGGCTTTTCTGCAGCTTTTATACCAGAATGTCAGCATGTAAATACATTCTTACACAACACTTGAAGTTTTGTAATTAAAAAAAAAATGTATGTAAAGTATGTGTGTGTATGTGTGTGTGTTTATTACAACAGCACTCTCATACTTTATAATGTCATAGACACAAGGTCATATAACCGTCATCTCGCATGGGTATCTAGGCTACCAGATATGTATTCCCTCATATTCCTACTAGACTAAGACTAAGACAAAAAAGATTAGCTATAAAGAGTGAGCTCTAACCAACATGTGGGAGGCCTCATGAAAACAGCCTGTTGTCTAATGAGCCTCCGGAGCAGCATCTGCGGGTTGCACTAAGCCTATGATATGAACAAAAAGATTGCATTTGCTATTCCATCAGCCGAACCATGAACAGGAATATTTCAAAGCCAGCAACCGGGCCGAGCAAGGACAGAGACCAGGTGCCATGCCACATGAATGCTAATGCAAGCACAGCAGACAGAGAGAAAAAAAATGTTAATGGACCTCTATTAATGCAAAAAAAATTCAAGAGCTCCATGGAGAGATGGAGAGAGTCCCCAGACATAACAGACCAACGTATCCCACTATGCACCACCACACCAACAGTAACCCACTGCTAACCGCCCATCCACTTCTCCACAGCTCTCCTTGATACCCAGCAGCACAGCAAGCTCAGTGATGCCTGCTGGGATATGCACACGCCACAAGATCCACTCCCAGGCTCTTAATTGTTTCGAGAGATTTGCACTGTACTGTATTATACTATTCGTTCTGCGACAGGCCATAACTGAAGCGAATGCATTAAAAGGCCATAACAACTCAGCCATTTTCCAAGCAGCATGAGATGGCCACTCTGCCCTTCCACTAGGGCCACGCATGTGCAAAATAACACAGAGTAGACATTGTCCTCTCTCCCAAAAATGACACAAACTATTGTCTGTGGACGTATTGAGCATTTACGTTGTCTTTGTCTGTCTGTGTAAAATGATTTGAGTGGGCAATGTGTGAGAAAATGTTACACAAATAAAGGCCATCTGTCCTTAGTTTTATCTTTTAAAAAGGAAAGAGGGTTGTATCTCCCGTATCAAATCATCAAGAATAAATACATGTGCAAGATGAGGAGAGAGACGGAGAGTGTGTGTCTGTGTGCGCATGTATGTGTGTGTCCAAGCGTGCGGGAGGGAGAAGGAGAGATAAGGAGCGGATGACATGAGGTCTTGGTGCATTTGTTGACTTAATACATAACATCATGCTCAGTCATTAGTTTACCATAGCTACTGTCTTACCAGCAGTAGTGTTCATATCAGTTAGCAACTTTAAATCAGCTAGCATCAACTTTTATGCAACTTTGAAGTTCCGCTTTGTGAACTGCACTTAACGTGTGGATGCTTTCTGTACACGTCTTGTACACATTTTCAACCTTTTTCAACCTTTTACCCACAGTGAGTTTGATTTCCCAACATTGCAAGAGAAACCACGGATCCTTTTATCTCTGAATGCGCTTCAACGCTCTGGAGCCTAATAGCAGGCTATGACATGCAAGTGATATCATAGCAGAGACTTTTTAAAAAATGTATCCTCGAGGCAAAGAATTTGTCATACTGCGATGCTTACAGTCAGGCTATGTTATGGGCTATTTTGGGTAGACACAGGCACTCAGGCCCACCATCTTTCACTGTGTGTGTGTATCTGTGTATCACCACGACAGGCCCGATTTAGTGGTGTTGAAGTACTTTAAAGTAACCTAATGCAAACAAAAGAGACTGACTAAAACAATGGTAGCTATAGTCTCGTATTGGAAACACTGTGTTTGAGAATGGAGAGCAAAAACAAATAAGCGATGACGCATCAACAAAAAGTATTGCCAACTGTGAATTTTCATAGTCGAATACATCACCTGTTTCAGAGTGAGTAATCGAAACGGAGATGGCTGTTCAGGTGTCTCAGATCTAAAATCGGTCTCATGCCCATCCCTCCCCATGATGAAGATACAGCTATAGAAGCCCTGCGACCAGTCTGTTGGGGGGACAATGAAATCAGTGCCCTTCTCGAGAGCTGGGTGCATTGCAAATGTGAGGCAAAGGATATTCGTTGAACATGTATAATTATTCACTTAGACGGCACACTCAGGGGCGGTAGCCTGCTGACCACTGAAGTCTTAACAGGAAGTTGAGTAGAGTAGATCGCTGAAATGTGAAAGAGGAAGATGGCGCACATGTGCTTGCGTTTTATATCCTGAGGGCTGAGCCCAGCACATGCACGCTTATGAGGACAGGCGTAGATAGAGAGAGGATTCTGCAGAATGGTATCACCAAAAGCGATAGCCTAACAGGTGCCGTCGAAGTGCTTCAACTGACAGAGAAATGCGCTACATATAAATGAATAATTACCAGCTTACTAAACTGCATGTGTGTATGTTCTCTCTAATACAAATTCCAAACGTGTCCCGTATTTAAAAAGTAGTTTGAAAAAGCAAAAGGGAGAAAGCTTAAGGGAGAAAGCTAATGTTGTTTTAAGATGAGGCGCGCCCATGGAGCGGGCTAAGGGGAGTCATGAGAACCTTAATGAGAGACTAGTGTCATCAAGTGAGCAGCTGTGGGGATTTATCCTACCTTCAAAGGGAGGTGTGGAGGAAGCGTGGTGGAGATCACAGCAGCCAGGTGAGCGCAGGGAGCTGTTTGTAAATGAGAGCGCTGAAGATGGATGGAATACTAAACAGCCCAGCACTACATCCCAGTCCATGACGAAGAACAAGCAGAAGCAGCAGAAGAAGAAAAAGAAGAAGAAGAGAAGAAGGAGAAAAAGAAGAAAATGACTTACATGGGCTGTTCATGCTAAAGAGTCTGGAGTATGGGAAGGGGATGGTGGTGGAAGAGTGAATGAGTTAGCTAATTAAAAAGTTCTAGGCTGAGAGCTAAAATGAACCCAACTGACAAACTGAACTTTGGATCGTGAATCATTGCTGAACTGGTACAAGAGTGCTTGTATGATGGACTGGACAGTATTATAGTAATACAGGTCAGTATTCATAGTGGACATCAGTACTTTACTGTAGAGGATGTCCTTGAGGGCGAAATGCCATTTCGTGGGAATGGCGAGAGCCATTCACCAACCTGCCAACCTCCTAACCTCCATCTCAGCTTTGCCTGGCACAGTCATCCGCAGTCCACACACACAAATACACACACACACACACACACACCACACACCACACACACACACATACACATACACACACAGACAAACACCACTCCACCTCGGCTGAGGAGAAGGACACAGTGGGCCCCATCAGGGAGCACCCATTAGTCACAGAGCCATTAGTCATCCCCCCAGGCCATGAGCAGGCGTGGGAGGCACAGAGGGAGAGGGAGAGGGCCTGATCACAGCACAGCAACAGTGCTCTGGAGATGGGGAGATGCAAAAGTGGGAGGTCAGTAGGCTGATCTCAGGTCTGTGTCTCCTCCAGTAATGTATGAGCTGCTAGTGCTAACTCTTAAAGTGGAGGGCTATGGGAATATTTTTCAGTGGTTAGATGTAGACATGTAGACATGTTTGTAAGTGGACCCTTGGTCTATAACAATGATTTTCTACCAATGATCAATGAGGGCATTGCTTATACTTCCTGATTATGCATTCAGTAATATAGTTTTAATGTGGGAATCATTTTCTATTCAAAGGTGGTCAGGTTGCTTGCTTAGTCAGATTGGTGGTCCCTGGATCAATCAGTTGAGAACCCCTGGTCTACTTCAATTAAGCTGTAGTCTCCTACACTATTATTTCCTTAATAAAATAACATGATTTTGGCATAATTACATTCTTTTCGCTCCCTTTCCTCCCCTCACTAAGCTCTTATTGTGAAGATAGTGCTTGATTGAAACCACAGGGTAGTGCACTACTTAATGACCATGTCAGGTTTCTCTTCTGAGCTGTAGGCAAAAATGTTAATTTGATATAAATGAGAGCAGACATATTGCATGCATCCTTACATTTACACTCTCTCTCCCAAAGCCACAAATCATACGCACACATACACACACACACACAAACACACTCACACACACACTCACACACACATACACACACACGCGCATACACACACACACACACACACACACGTGTGTTACTAGTTGAGTTATCTCCAGGTACATTTACACACTCTCTCTCTCCAAGCCACAAATCACACACACACACACACGTGTGTGTGTTACTAGTTGAGTTATCTCCAGGTAGTAAAAGCCAGTGACACCATTTTTTGTCTATGTCCATGTACATGCCTCTTTTATGATGGGTTGATGAGGACTCACTCGGGAGAGCACAGACAGGAGTTATGGGCTCCCCACAGCCCAACATGTTCCCTCTCTTTATCTTTTACTTGCTAGTTCCTCAAAAGAAGACGTGATAGATGGCACTACTGCTGGACCCTGCCGAAGGCTAAATGAACTATAAATTACGAGGGATAATAACGTATAATCATGAACATCATCGCATACTTTAATAAACTGTTCTGAAGTGCCTTGTTGGGGGAGGGGGGGGTGGTTTAGAACAGTGGGGCACAGGAGCAGAGACAAGAGGGAGAGTGAATGTGTGCGCAGGCAGAGAATCTGACAAAATAGAGAAACATTCTGGATGAGGGCGCCTGATGCAATGTTTGCAGCAGAGAGTCCAAAACACAGGACTCTGGCTGAAATGAGGTCAGACGCATGCCCCTCACCAAAAACATTTGACCAGTGAGCTCATTTCATACAGCTTCTACTGCTTGTCCAAACCCCCAGACCAGACACAGATTAGTGTGTGTGTGTGTGTGTGTGTGTGTGTGTATGGGGTTCGGTGCTTCTAAGGGAATGATCATTTACGTGCTTATTCCTGGCTGATGATGATGTCTGTCAGAGACTGTCAGTGGGGGAGGGGGAGACACTCGGAAATAACTGACAGCTCTGCACTGGACATGTTTGCTGGACCCCCGCCTCCCAGTGACCTCGCTACCACGGCAACAGGGTCACACACCCTCCCTCCAGGGCCTCAAGCCTGTAGGGAACATGGAGCTAGCTAGTGAGGACAGAGACAAGCATGTGTGTGTGTGTGTGTGTGACTTGTACAAGCAAGAGCTTGCCTGGTATTTCTCATACACACACACACACACACAAACACACAAACACAAACACACTGCTGCTGGGACTTCAAGGCGCTGAATCCTGACTTGACAGACAGATTTGAACAGTCAAACAACAGTCTGTCACCTGGTAACAACCTCCGAGGTTCATGTCATAAAGTAAAGGCAGCAACAAACACAAGATCATAGAGAAAAAAAACGGAGAAAGAGAGAGAGGGAAAGAGAGAGAGAGGTGGAGAAAGAGTAAGGGAGAGGGTGCTGGTCTGGCAGTTGGATTTGGCTGCAGAGTGACAGCTACACACAGCGGGACGGTCGGAAATCAACTCTGAACCTGCAAAAAAAAAATGAACGCATGTGACAGTGTGTAATCGCATCAGAGTGTATTCCCAGAGGAGCTGCCCTCGCAGCAAGGCACAAGGGCACTAGAGGGGGAGGAGGGGAGAGAGGAGGAGGGGGAAGTGATAACGTCTCTGACCTCTGCATGGCACACAGTCTCATGATTGTGGGAAAACTCTTTCTGTACCCTCTGATTTCATTCTAAATCTAACACCTGGCCTCTGTATACACACAGGCATTTTGAGATGTGGATTGTGTGTAGGCCTCCATTTGAGCATGAAGGGATGGAAGCATTTCTGTAAAAATGCATATCAACATGGATTTGGAAGACAAACAAATGCTTTTTAAATACAATACGACGTCTGAGGGTCTTGTTGCATTATTAGGCATCTATATCAAGCACCAACCCACAGAACCACAAACATCACAGGGCTGAGATAGAACACAACTCACCACTCAGTGGCAATGGGAGAGTTTAATCTATAGCGTGCTGCTGCCCCCCAGTGGGGAATAATGAGAAAGACTGTTTTTTTAATGCCGCTGAATAAAATGATCCTGGTCTTGGCTCTGGAACTTATGACATAAAACGGCAGTGAAAAGGCTATTAAAGATTACATCAGTCGCTGATTTATGGAGCTGAGGGGATATTGAAAAATGACCTCTGTTTTGATTGGTGTACCACACAAAGGAGTTATTTCAGTTTGTTTCTGATTAAGTCAAGTTCTTTCAGGTGGGCACAGTAAAAGGTCAACCACCTAGGATACAGATTATTTACAAGATCAGATCTGAATGAACATGGTTACTTATTCTCATGTGAATAGAACCAGGCCCAGAAGTTAATCATTCTTAATGTCATACAGAAGAAGGGTTATAGTTTTAAGGTTAATTTTACTTCCACAGTTTCTTTTAATAAGATATCTGATCTGTGAGTCAATGTGCATTTGTTAGCGTAGTCAGAAAAAAATGTCATCATTCAAATGGGGAAAAATGTCATTAACTCTTTTTCACTGAAACAGTCTCAGGAACAGCATGAACATAAACCAGACCAAAGGCTATGCGCCGGAGTAGCTGTAAGCTGAATAGATATTACACTGTGTAATTTTAATTCACTGACCTTTACCTGCATTGCACAGGACACAATGTCTCTCCAGCTGACTGGGAAATGAATCTCACAGTTTCATACACAATCCCCGTGACTCGGGCCCTGGTCTGGCTTTGATATGGCCTGATGGAGACCGAGAAGCCATTGCCAGCTTTGATGGAGGCTTAACTGCACATGCAGACATATGATCTTGTGTCTGGGTCAGTGGACATTTTTGTATTCTTGTATTCCTTTCTCCCGACAGCACCAGTCATTTTCCCCCCTCCCTCTCCTCCCTGTTGCAGTGGATGTTTGGACAGAGGCTGTCATCATTGCTGCTCTTTGGCGACTCACACAGCGACAAGTGGCACAGCATATGACGGGCGGTGTGGGACAGATAGGAGGGGACACCTGGATCAGGAGGTCATTTGTAAAAGAGACAGGCTGCTCTTTCAGGAATGGCAGGTCCGTGACAGGTCCGCGACAGCTTTGACACAGACCAAAGCGTTTTATGAAATCTGACAGGGCGTGAACGTGGATCTGAAGGCATGAATCAGTTGACAGCTACTTGACAATCTCATTTTTTTTTACTGTCTATCTGTCCCGAACATCCTTTGCTTACATTCAACATGGCCTTGGACTGTACTGTGACCATCTGTTTTACAACTATTGTGAGTATGTTTTCTGGGCTAAACAATAGATGCACTTCTTGACTTAAAGTCATATAATTGTGAAAGAATGATTAAAGCACAATGTGATAAAATATCATATACATACAATATATGATACAGTATGTTTCTTATTTAATCTAATTTCAATCCTTCTAATGCATCTTTTTTTGCATCTTTTGCATATTAATGTGCACCTATACAACCTGTATGAAATCTTTAACAAATGCAGGATAAACACTTCAAAGAGATATTGCATATAATATGCTATATATTGCATATAATTCCATGCAAACTGTTTCACATAATCCATAATCGTCCATAATGACAACAAAATGCCATGGTATTTGTATGATGTGAATGATTATGTGAAATGTCTCATAAAATTAGTTCTACAACCAAGAAGAGTGAATGCTCAAATTTTATGTAATGATCATTGAACTGAAAGACCAAAACACCAAAGTCAAGAATTAAAAAAAAAAGAAAAGAAAGAAAAACAGCAAAGTACTGGGCTGTCAAGCCCTCCAATCAGCCAGAGTGCTCTTATCTGGTGGGGTGACCGTGTGAATCGGTGTGAGTCAGGAGTGAGCTCCAGGTTTAACTGCACAGGCTCCATTCAGAGATGCTCTTGCACACAAACACACACCCATGCTCAGACATAGTGACACAGCTGAAATCCTTCTGCCTCTGGTAACCAAGAGTTTGATAAGTTAGGCAGAGACGTTCTTCAATTCCTTTAAACGCAGTCTTAAACAGTGCTGTTAGAGTATTTTGGTATGAAAGAAACATATTTACATATTTTCTGGCTGTCTGGCTGTTTTTGAAGATTATATCCCTAATCATTCAGTGTACAAATCAAAATGCATAACTGTGCTAATGTTCCGTTCAAGGCAAATAACTTTTTTTTTTTTTTTTTTACTGTACTTCAATTGGTCGACAAGCAGATCTTTATCTAAGAGGAACACATAGTGCAGGAGGGGAAGTATGCCCATTGCAGTAGGGTTGTATTTCCAAAAGCCACAACAGTGCACAAAGTTCACCATGCTGCAGACACTAATTGCCTCTTCAACCGAGCGGCACTAAATTTAATCAGACCGCAAGTTTTAGTGCCTTGCTCCCTAACGGCCGGCATCTAATGGACTTGGTAATGCAATGAAACCCTTATCTTTCTCCCGCTAGAGCCCCATATGCATCAGGCTTAATGACTCAAAGGCGGTCCTGAACACCCTCACTCACCTAATGGCCTTCCTAGTGGTCTCCACTGGATTGTTAATAAGACCCCACCATTTGCAGGCCAAGAAAGGGCAAGCTATTATAGACAGGACTTATGCTTACACCCATGAGAATTTGCCAGATTCTCTGTGCCACCCCAACCCTTGATCCCCTGATCCCCTCATGCAACCCAGCCCCCCACACCCCACAGCCCACACACACACACACCCAACGCAACCCAGCCCCCCCAACCCCACAACCCATTAGTCCTTGATCCACCCCACCCTCCACACAGTAAGGGAATAAATGTGGCTTGCTTACAGAGGCAGACTAACAGCGCAAAGTAATTGGATCTGTCTGCCAGTGCAGGTGAAAGGGGCTGACCCATACGCCTGGCCTTTGTAAAGGAGATGTAGAGAGGGCCCTCGGTGAAGGGAGCGCAGGACAAAAGACAAGGCTGAGATAACCCAGGCAATGTCTCTCTTCTTTGTATAACAAAAGTGTGTGGTAATTTGGCCGTGAAAGTCAAGCATGATGTCAAGGGGTTGTAAAAGATTGTCGGCTGCGACGTTACAGCACAAATGAAAGAAAAAATCCAAGAAAAGGTGAAGAACAGAACAGACAAAGCCTGCGGTCAGCTGAGCTGCATTTGGAGGACAGAAAAGCTGAGATAGCACCATGACCCTGAACATCAGGTTGAAATAGCTTGAATTCTTCTGCAATGCCTGGTTTATTTATAAATGAACGTGTGCATGTGAAAAGAATAGCCTAGTGATTTCAATAAAGTATGTTTAGAATGATTTCAGGAAAAAGTAAGTAGGCTAATGGTAGCCTGATGTCCAAACAAGCAAGCAATCTGTCTAATGCAAGAATCTATACAGGTGCACCATAATGGTGATGATGGAGGTTAAATGGTAAGAGTCTATACTAGAGGACTGCTTCTGACTGCTTCTGAATGAACAATCACCTGCTTGCAGTATTTTGATAGCTGGAGATGCATCCGTTCAACAGCAAAGTATCACATCTCCCTGCAGTCTTAACTAAACCTAATTGTTTGGCTTGACAAAGATGATTAAATTTCACATCCCACTGCCTCCCTGGTAAATTAGACATCATACATTAAAAAATGAAAGTTTTCTAAAGTAGAGTAGCCACCATTTGTTTGAACTGTCAAATGTAGTTAAAGAATTTGATAATGCTATAGCCATTTCCTGCTTCAACAGCTTCCATAATCGTTTCCACAGCAGCAAATAAACATGCCAAGATAAATTCAGTGAAACATGAGGAGTGTCCAATGCAGCCTAAGTTTAATTTCCACACTATTCAGTCCATCACTGTCCTGACAGGCAGTACTTTGATCTTTTTGCAGGTAAATGACTTTTCCCTCAGCATATAATTTTCAGAGCTTATTCAAAGCTTTTTTTCTTTTTGCACCAGAGGTCTCTTTCTTTTTACAAAGATTGCAAGAGTGGAGACCGCACTTTTTTCGAACAGGTATCTTGCAGGTGCAGCTATTTCAAATCAATAAGAAAAAAGAGTAACTGCTTACTTAAAGAATGTCAGTCAGTTTACTGTTGAATGGATGTTTAGCTAGTCAAACATTAATCCTTAATACATTTTTTTAACAATACTGCTTGAAAGAATTTGTTTTTCTTTCTTCTTCTTTTCTTATTTTTCTTCTGATTGCTTTACTTGAAACCTTAATCTTAGAGACTTCAGAATTTCTGAAGTGTTTAATTACTGTTGAGATACAGTATATCTTTGACATTCACTTGTTTATCATAGTGAGGCCATATTCAAGCTTTGCAGAGACTATCCCAAGCACTGCAGACAATCTGTATATGACTACCAGGTGGCACTGTTGATCCCGTTTCTGCTTTTTCAACCTCAACGCCTGATGCATTAGGGTTCAGGGGCAGTGACATCTGTTTTGTGTGCAAAACATTTTTAATCTAACAGATGGGTGGAGAATCAATATTACTTTATTTATTGCAAAGCACTGCTGTGAAATGCAACATTATGCCTACAGTGACACCACTCTGGTCAAATTCAATGGTTTCCATAAGCCATCATGTGTTAACTCAAAGAGAGAAACACCATCAGCTTCTCTATGGCAGGTCACACAACATGGGTCAGTGCTCTAAATGTCATAAGGAGTTGGCTCTGACTCTGATTGGTTCCTTAGATATTTGGAAATATGTAGATTGGCCTTTGTCACCAAACACTTAATTACGCAATCTTTTTATCTGCCTTTCTTTCTTGTTATGATAGATAGATAGACAGATAGATAAATAGATAGATAGATAGATAGATAGATAGATAGATAGATAGATAGATAGATAGATGCCATGTGAACACAATAAAAAGGATTTGAGGAGTGAAATCTACCGGCACATTCATAATGCACAGAAATGTACTGGCCCATTCATAATCCACACTTCTTTTTCAGTGACTACAGGAGCCAACAGAATGTGTATGACACTGCACAAAGCAAATAGATTCCTGTGAAGATCACTGCCATAAACTATAATGGGTTGGAAATACATTATAAAGAAAATGTTTAGTGTTGCCTTTTCTTCCATAATATGAGTTGAATGAACATAAATTAGAAGCTTAAAACTGGGGCGATTGATGGTCAACTCTGGCCAACCTTTGTTTATAAACCCTAATATCTTCTTTGGCTGGAAGACAAATGGAATTCTTTAGAGAGGCAATTAATATTTTATGATCTTACCTTGTAGCAAAGTCACTTTATAAAGGATGACAACACACCATAAAGAAACTATTAGTAATTACACTATTATAAAATATGAGTGCTAATACATTGTCCAGTAAGGGAAATTAAGTGTCACTGAGGGTGTAACATATTTAGAAATTAAAATGAAAATTAAAAATGCAGCACTAAATGGAATGCTGGGCTTCTGACAGCATACTATGACATACAGTATCACCACTCATGTGAATGAATCGCTCAAGGACTATGCAGTCCAGTCTGTGGTAGGCCTAATTCACTTCCACTTGTCTACTATGCAGTCCAGTCTGTGGTAGGCCTAATTCACTTCCACTCGTCTACTATGCAGTCCAGTCTGTGGTAAGAAGGCCAAAGGACTTTGATACTAGGGGAAAGTAACTCCTCTTCATCTGGCAAAACAATATCTAATTCAATCTCCACATGCTATTCAGTGATCCCTTACTGTTCACTTTAAGTGTTGAGCATCCATACATTTCTCATGTCCTGTTCCTTACAGAATAATGCAAGCATGCATTATCAATGCACAAGTGTATCATACCATCAATGCACCATCAGTAAATCAACGCAGTACATGCTAAAGGCAGGATGTCTCTTCTCACATTGCATTGTTCAGGCTGTTCTACACACAGTCATTCAACAATGACACTTGCTCTTATAATTGAGACATAGCATTAGACACGGGGGCTGTTGGCCAGTTGTATACACAAGAACCCATAAGAGGATCAATTAGAGGTGAGAGAGTGGCGAAAGAACAAAACTGGATATTCCTTGGAGTGACCCTGATGGAGAGGACCCTGAGGACGAGGCAATTTACTGCAGACCAATTTACTGCCAACCTCAAGCGGCGATCATCCGGCCATCATCTCCTGCACAACACGAGACATGATGACCTTGCGTTCTTGGATCAAAACAGCAATCCTTATATTTCATCTTGATTTTTTCTAAAGACACAGAAAAAGTGGACACATACACTATGCTGGAAATCAATATCTAATTATTAGTTTTTGAGGGTACTTCTTAGCACCAATCTCTTGAGGTCTGCAAAAAAAGATAAAAATCATAATAGAGACAAAATATTCATTTTTAATCCATATGGGGATATTGTTGCATAAACTCACTGAAACATACTGAGAAATAGATTGATGTCAGTTTCAGTATGCATAAAAGAAGAAGAGCATAGACTATAGTTATGACAGTACAAATGACAAATCGTGCATCTCTAATGCAGGGTTGGTACTAGCCTTTTTGCTGCCCTAAGCCACAGTATATGAGTCAAGTCATTTGACTTGTTTACTACACTCATTATCAAGATATCTGCACAGAAACATGTAACTGACAAACTGACAAGAGTAGAGGACCACAGACATCCACCCACAAAAACCTTGTTTGAACATTGTGTGAACATCATACATTTTAAAACACCAAGATGTATGCTACCGGTTTTCCAGTGCACATTGGCATATAGCAAGACGAGGCAGTCATGCTCAAAGTGTGCCATCAAATACAAGGCTGTGCTTGGATAAGAGTCAGGTGTGCATTAGAGTTAGCATTAATCATCATCAGTTGACGTCACATGACTGTTGTACTTTATAAAGCCAATTTAGGAAATACTTGGTTTCTTTAAGGAAAAATCTGGAGTCGATCAGCCCATATCCCTGCTATTTGAGCCCGCTGAGGGTTGTTGGCAGGTTTTAAAATAGCAGCATTTGATACATCGCAGACTAAATTTGCTAACTGGCAATTAACTGGTGAGGGCACAGGATAGTGAAACTTCCTTGCTCTAATCAGCTAGTGCTGGCTGCTGTGTTGCTATTTGGTCTACGGTGTATCAAATTCTGTTGTTTTCAAACCTCCAAACAGCACTTGGCAAGATGAAACAAAAGGAAAACAAAAGGTTAATCCCTTCAAACAGTGTGCGTTCTAATAAAGTAGAATCACTGAGCTCAGATAACTAGCTAGATGAAGTGCTCTCTCTTCTTTACTAACCTTTGAGTGTAAAATAGATGATAAGGCACATACATCAACTACAGATTGCTCTACTGCTTAATGTCTTATCAATTAGCTTTCATAAGCTAAGTGAATTAGCAAGTTATCACCAGTAGAAAACAATCTTAAGTGACCTGTATGCCCTGTTTTTCCCCTGGGCACATGCAAATTGAACGCTTATTGTAGAATTGCTTGAGTTCATTCTATTTGTTTTTCTATCCATCCTCATCACTTCAATAGGCTATCATTTTTAAAGTTACTTTTGGAATATAAAGAGACCTGTGTTTACTTTGTCAACTGTTTACTACAGTGTGCAGATGCTCTGGCAAGTGTGTATGTCTGTCCTTACCAATTCTACCACTAGGTGGCAGTAAATGAATACTTTGAGATGATAAGTATTATTAAACAGTAATGACAGGCATTGGTATAGCTTGCATGTGGAGACACTATTTGAAAATAATATCTTAAAGAATTAGGCATAGACTTCTTTGGTCCTAAAATGAGCTTCTCCCCTCGTGATGACCTAGCAAAACTTTGATGGGAAAGTATGCATTGTATGTTATAAAGCATGGGCACAGTGACCAATACTGAGCAACTCCTGCATGGAGAGCTTCAAACAGACAGAAAGGGGAAATAGTTGGACATAGAAAATAGAAGGAACAGAAGCCACAGCGATTAAAAGATGAAACCGACCACTTTTTCCATTTTCGCCATATGCCGAGTAAAATCAAATAAAATGAGTTTGGGTGGACTGAGTCGAATGTGTCTATCGTTCCAAGCAAACAGACCTCACTAGCCTAAGGCAGGCTACCTAATTAAACATTCATTGATGGTTCCCTTTTTCATTCCCCTAGTTTCACAGATGTTACTATTTTTGCAAGATGGTCTCCCCATCATTTGGGATTATGGCCAACTCTACCATTGCCGCTCCCGATTTTGGCCCAGTTTTCTCCTTGAGGGACCTAAGTCCACATGCCCAGCTGACAGTCTGTCAAGGAATTTTGGTGGGGGAGGAAGATGATATAGCTCAAAGTGACACCAAATATCTAATGATTCCAGTAAGTCTACATTTAGTCTCTTAACATGCTGTTGTTTTGGCAGAGATTTGAGATTTTTTACGCATGGGAAAAAATAAATTAAAAAACATCTATAGGTTACTGTCAAATCAAACCGACATTATTATTTTGACCTGTGGGCTATACAACGACAAATTTCTAGTATTCAGAGTTTTGGGTAAAGAATAACGTTTGATGAAATAAAAATAAAAAGGTTACATTTCCGAAATAGATTAGCCAAAAAGGTGGACTATTAAAATGAATTTCAAGAGAGTTCGATATTCGTCAGCGAGTAAAGAGTTATCAGCAGTGGGCGGGTATGGCAGTAGACAACGCTGAAATTATTGCCTAGAAACCAATAACGTAAAGCGATGGGGGCGGTCGTAAATAGTAATCGTGTGGTGTTGAAAAAGTCGGAGTACAATCCGTTGTGGTGGCAAAGAGCAGTAAGCCTTACTGTCGGGATCAGAAAACCTTGATGTTCCCGAAGGTACCACGCGAATCGGAACAAATAAAGCCATAGGCTACTGATGCAAGGATCGCACATGTCCATATGAAAAAGGGACTATTGCATGCAGTCGGAAAGATCCGGACGACGAAGAGTTAAGATCCAACACCAGACTGTTTATTACTATGGCTAGGTGGCTAGCTAGTTTCTAGACGATATCGTAATGGAAAGACCACGCGAGTGGTGTTCTTAACAAGGATGCATCATGTGCGTGGAATTTGCATCTCATCGCATTGATCTCGCATTGGCAGCAACAAAGTAACTGTTCCTCGTCTGGTTGACAGCTGCAACTTCGAAGAATGATACAAACTAAACGCTAAGCGGAACACTTCTTAAAGACACAGGGGGGAGAAAGTCTTACAGGTTCGTGTGCGGTTTTCTGATGTTGATTGCTATTCTTATATTTGCTGAACTTGACTAAATCAGTAGTGCAACCGAATGACGCCAACAAAATATTTGATCGTACTGCTTTCAAGACACGGAGCTCGTGAATTAACCTAGATAACGTTCACTCACCTATCCAGGATAATGCCAAGGAAGGAAGTGGGATGGCGTACTGTGCCAAGTGCCAACAAATAGGCTTTATCCACCGGTTTCTATTTTGTCGGTGCTTCGTGGAAACTGGGCTACATGCACTCACCAAAAGGTTAAGAACAGCTAAGTAGCGTTAAATAGACTACTTTGTACAAGTTTGGATTTCGTATAAATAATATTCCAGAACCATATTCAACAGCTTCAGTTCCGTGTTAATTTACCTATATCTGTGACGCGCCAGTGGACTGAAAGCTTACTTGTACATTGTGACAATGATTGATTGACTGGGGCGTTTGACAATCCATATGGCTGTCACACTATCACAAACTTGTTCATTTTGTTGCAATGCGATAGCTAGCTCGGTCCTTGATGCAGAACAGGTCGTGCGCAAAACTCGGAAAGCATTGGGTTTCATATTTCTTGGCACAATTTCCAGACGCTTGAAACAACGTAATAAGATTCTTCTAAACTGACCTCGAATTTAATTATGAATCTACCCAGTGTCAGTGTTTTTTTCACACTGGAGAAAAGAATAGTTGATTATGAATTTTTATTTTGTTTTGAGGTGAAACTTTCAACAGTTGTTTTCTCCCCTTACACAAAACTAATGGTAGCCTGTATGTTATTGTATGGGAGGGTAGGGTAGGGTTGCAATATCAACCACTATGAAGCTAACTGAAAATTAGACTGCGTTATGAATTATTATAATTTGATAGGTCAAGCGGTGCGATTCAGGTTGGTCAGGCGACACTCTTTATATGTTTTAAACTTTCCACGCTTTGACAACATGCGCATGGCTAAATGTGCTCTGCAACTGACTCCTTATTCTTCAGTCGTATTTACAGTAGCAGGTGAGGACATGGGCTAAATCAGTGTTGGAAGCTCCAGTACTTACTACCAGTGGATCAGTAGAATCAGCAGTTTTATCCTGATTAGGATGTTTTGGGGGTCAAGGCTGAGTTGTGGACAGTATTACTGTAATGACATCATGACATTGCAGTTTGCTAGAGTGTGGTGAAATATTGAAGAAAACATTTCTTTATGTGTTAGTAGCTGGCTTGATTTGTAACGGCCTAGGGGCAGTCTCGCTGTCTGTCAGTGCAACAGTTCCAAACAAGGCACACATTGTGGTCAGTTCATTTGATGCCATTATTCTCTTCCACAGTGTGCTCAGAGGAGCTCTGTTTATTCATTGGTGGAGCATGCTACTGCTACCGGACAGGAAGATGCAGGGCTAAGAGGACAGACAGCCTTTGAGCCTAAGCATCGTAGAGTACATGAAGATAAATTTAGCCTCTGATTGTGACTGGACGGATCCTGTAAAGCAGCACAACTTCTAGCCGCCTAAGGATGAATGGAGGAATGTAATTGAACAGGCACTTTAATACACATTAAGGGTCTCTGCACAATGTTTAGTAAAATTCATAAGCATATTACTTTCAAGGACTTTAAAGTGTTTATTTCATTAAATTGATAGTTGAGCTGTTCAGTTTTCATTGGGTTACTTAGTGCATGCACGTAATATCTCATCCTCTCCTGTTATTTCACTGCCTGGACAGAGGTAATGGCATGTGGACTCTGGATTAATGTTTCTGTGATCAAACATTATTGACTCCCCACAATCAATAACCTTGGCAACTGCAGTCATTCATTCTCACCATCATAGCCTCACAATGGCCTCAAGTGTGGGTATAAGACTGGAGCTGAAGCTGCTTTGTGAATCCCTGTGAGTTGACCAGACATTGTATTCTGCCCTGTGCTTTGTGCCTTTGCTCACAGAGACTTGAATATACGCACACAATCCATTTTTAAAGTCGCTGCCTGTCTCTTCGTGTTCCCTTTCAGGCCAGACTCTTTTTTTGGCAGGCATGGTACCCGGGCACCTGTTTCTCCTCCCGGTCCTGCCCTCATTCTGGAGGAGACGGGGAACCGTAGCCCTGCAGGTGCTGTGGGCTTTGGCTAGGGTTCAGTTTTTCATCTTGTATCTGCACCAGATTACCTGAAGTAGAAACACAAACACAAACCTCTGGTCAGAATCTTTCCTCTGTTCAGAGGAATTGTTGCAGAAACCAACGAGAGTGTTGGCTTCTTGGAGACCATGTGAAGAGAGAATCAAAAAAAGAAATCAAAACTTTAAACTTCCCTCCCTAACCAGAGGAGTGAGCTACTGAACATTTGCTTTGGGATTTTAGATGTGCAAGTATCTCCGTTGACTGAATAGCTACATGTCTTTTCAACTCAAATGTTGCTTCAGTCTTTTTCTTTTTTATTCCCCCACTATCTCTCTAATCCCCTGCCAAACCCGCAGCTCTACTCACTGATTTCATCATTCGTGTGTGCGTGATTGCACCTCCCTTTGATACTCCCGCCGGCTCACCCAACTTGGTCTTAAACAGCCCATTGAAGGTTTGTGTGGTTTCAGAGAAGAGGGAGCAAAAAGGCGGGGAGAAAAAAGGCAGAAGATGATCAGGAAAAGAAAGTCAGTGCAGCGGGGTGTGCCTTGATGTCCGTGTGCGTAGAGCGGTCTGTCAACAAAAAAATGGTGCCTTGTCTTGGGGCAAGCATGTTAAATGCTCCCAAGTCCCGGGTAAGTTGGGGCTACCCGCTTGCCCACTTGCCTGTCTGTCTGCCTGCCCGCACAGCTGCTTGAGCTTTGGGAGGAGTCATGACGAGGGTGAAACACGTCTGTAGTTCAAAACAAACAGCTGTGGCCAGGACTTTGCGGTTTTGAAATAGAAACTACTGCCTTTTTCTTTTGCCTTTTTTTTTCGTACAAAGTTAGGGGAGAGGGTGAGAAGTGTGATATAAATACACCAGACGAGGAACACGTGCATCTGTATCCATGTTTCCAAGAGAGGCCACTTGATCCTGCCTGCAGTGTTTTATGCCTGTGTTTGGCAGCCCAAGCAGTTGCTTTTGTTTGTCACAAACAAATTCCACTGCATCCACAGTCCAAGTCTTTTCCATGGTGTGAGAAGCTCACTCGTGCTTCCAGGAGTATTGGCCTCTGGCTGTTACAGGCATGTATTTCCCCTCTAAAGGTCAGGAGAAAGGGATCAAGTCAATTCCTGCACAACACATTCGCTGTTTTAGCATGTTGAGCTTTTTCCACAGTCACACTGCTTACATGCCCTGTTGTTTTCCTGCACTGTTGTTTTTATTTGTTGGCAATTCTGTCAGCATTTTGCCTGAAACGTTTCTCCTTGCACTTTTTTCCCTCTCTCTGTTTACGGAATATTTGCAAAGCTATTGTGTGTGTGTGTGTCTGTCTGAGTCTGAGTTTGTGTGGATCCAAACGTGTGTTCATGAGTTTGTGTGTGCGTGTCTGATTGTGTGTGAGTGTGTGTGCACTGGTGTAAGTGATTAGTCGGGTCTCTGCCTGCATCCGTTTTTGTGCCGTAGGTCGTTTCACAGCTAAAGGTGAATCGGGCATCTCTCTCTCTACACAGACAGAGTGTGGCACGTTCACCTTTATGCTACCTTTGAACCAGACACTTCTCCCTCTGTTTTTCGGATGTCTTTGCCAGCCGAATGTGTCTGAGTTACACTAATCACTCTTGAGTAGATGTCATATCGTCTTATCTTTCAGAATCTGTTATTGTTCACTTAACAGTGCAGGTCTTCTTCTTCCTCTTCATCATCTCACAAATACAGAGAGAGCTTATGAGAGCAGGATCTCATCAAATTCAGTTTCTCTCACCGACTGCTTGTAAAAGCATGGTGGTCATGAATAGACCTAGGGAAGGTAATCAGCCTCCACGTGCTCAGACCATCACCACCACCACCACCTGGCTGCCTTGTTGATTTGTTTTCTGTTTTTGTTTTTGTTTTGTTTTGTTTTTTGTTTTGTTTTGTTGACTATTGTTGAGTAATATTTTATTTGCATGGAGTCAGGCTTGATGCAAATTCAGCCCCATTGTTCATGTATTGTGCCTCGCACAATTGGGAACTCCTCCACTCGAACTAACATTAACTCACCGGCTGTGGGAATTTAGACAATTAATTTGTCCCTGTTCAGTTCACAGAGGCTCACAAATGACGACCACCACCCCGGGTCGTTGTCCTTCTGCAGCGATACAGCTTAAATGATTTCCCTGGCTATGTCCAGGCCCGGCTGTGGCTGTGTGAAATATGCTTCACCAAAATTTCGTAAGCTGCTAATATTTAATGAGAAGTGCTAAACTAATGAGTGAATGAACGTCCAGAGGACAAAACTTTTCAATATCCTTTCAGCAGAGGTAAAATGAATGTGCACTTTGAGGTGTTCTTTTTTCCTTCCTTTATTCCTTCTTTTTTTCTTGCTCTTTTCTCTCTTTCTGTTCCCTAAGGTGTCACTTGGGTGTCGTATGGGTTCGACAAGGTCGTTTGGCAGAAAACAAGTGTGTTTTGAGAGTGGATGTGTTGTAACGTGCATGTTGTGATGAGCTTCAAATGAAAAAACAGGCTCTCTGCCCACCGAGAGATGTGCTCTGAATACTTAGGTAGTGACATGGGGAAAATGGACACTAGAGTCAGAGCAAACAGAGGAGCTTTTGTCTTGCAAAACTTTTTGTTAGCTTTGAATTTGATTCCAGCTTGCTTTCTTTTCATCCACTCTCCTCATCTCTCTTTCTCTCCTGCCTTCCCAAGGTCAGCCAGTGTTTGTCTCCTCACTCTCTTGCTCTCTCGCTTTCTCCCTCTCTGTCTCTCTCTCCCTCTCTCTTTCTCTCTCTCTCTCTCTCTCTTTTCTTTACTGTACTCACTTTCCTCTCTCCCTCTGTTCTCTCCTTCTGAGCGCCTCCTCCACATCCTGCACTTTGTCATGCTCTATCTCTCCTTGTCAGTTATCTCACTATCATTTTGTCATTTCTGTCTCTGTCTCTCTTTCTTTCCCTTCTCTCTCTCTCACTCTCACTCTTTCTTTCTTCCGTGCCACCCCATCACTCCTTTTGAACGTGCATCTCTGATTCCTTACATGAACTACAGACACTTTGACATTCGTCGCTTTATCAGCACTGTATGCTCCCCAGACAGACACACACACACACGCACACACTCTCACACACACGCGCTGTTACCTCTACATCAGTGACGAGTTTTTTCAAAGGCTTGACTTCAAAGGTAGATTAGAACTTACCAGGGCAATTCTGATCAAAGGTTAAACAGCTGCTCTATGGGGGCCCTCTCCCGAAAGGTGTGTGTGTGTGTGTTTGGAAAAGAGAGTGAAGATGACGGGGTTTACAGAAGGTGGGCTCCTGCGCCGCGCCGACACACTTCTGCGCTCTTTCTCGTGACCAAGGTGATCTGATGGATGTTCCGCAGTGCCGCACATCGTTTTGATTGATGGCAGCAACGCACGTGGTACACTGCCATCAGAGACACAGTTTCCTCTCTCATTCATGCTTTTTCATTTATTAGCCCATCGCGCTCCCTATCAGGGGATCACAAGAAGTTATTTCCCACTGAGTGAAAGAAAGGGAAGAGAAAGACAGTGGGAGAGAGAGAGTCTAAGTGAGTGAAAAAGAAAAAGAGGAGGAGGAAAAAGAAGTAAGGACAGAGAGGAGGCAACAAATGAGCCTTTGGTTGTTTTACTGTTTTGGCAGAGATCCATCTCGTTTCAGCTGGAAAAGGTAATGAATTCTCTCAAATGACCAGAGCAATTCCAATTTGTGAGACGATTTGAAATGCCACAAAAAGTATTTGTTTTATGGATGTGTGTACTTTGGCACATAAGTTTCTGAGTTCAGGCAGGGAAATGGAAAGCAGTCTTTTTCATGGTGAATTGTAATGGTCATATTCCCTGTTGCTGGTGAATACTGATCATAATTCTTTTTTTTTTCATCTTTCTGTCTCTCTGTCTGTTGCTCTCTCTCTCTCTCTCTCTCTCTCTCTCTCTCTCTCTCTCTCTTTTCTGACAGACTGACAGCATGCCCGGTTGGGCCCTCCAGTCCCTAACGCAGGGGGACCACTCTGCACCTCTCCCCCGGCTCCACCTCTAAGACCACCATGAGTGGGCGTCGGGAGGCGGCGGCGCGTCAGTGAGGCCCCTCGTTCCGCCCCTGGTCTCTCTTTCTCTTTTTCTCTCTCTCTCTCTCTCTGCCCCTCCATCCAATTGGAGTCCCCTCCCCACCCTCACCTCCTCCACCTCCACCTTCGCCGCTCCCTGACCCTCTGTGACCCCCCCCTTCTTCCTGCCACCACCTCCAACCGACCATGCTGCGATTCCTCCCTCTCAAGCTGGGCCGCGTGTACCGCTGTGCGAAGCTGCTGCTGGTCCTGGGCCTCTGCGTCGTGGTGCTGATGAACACCCACAGCCTGTTCGCCTCCTTCCAGAAGAACGAGCTGACCGACCGACGCTTTGTCAACCTCAACAAGTGCCCAGCCTGCTTCGGCACCAGCTGGTGCCGCAAGTTCATGAACGGCCAGGTGTCGTTCGAGGCCTGGGGACGCCTGCGCTTCCTGGACGTCTTCAATGTCAAGAACGTCTTCTTTGCGCAGTACGGGGAGCCGCGGGAGGGCACGCGCCGCGTGGTCCTCAAGCGTCTGGGATCAAGCCAGGAGCTGGCCGACATCGACCAGAAGATCTGCAAGCGGGCCACGGGGCGCCCTCGCTGTGACCTTGTCCAGGCCATGTACAAGACGGAATTCGCCCGACTCAACGGTGACGTGCGCCTCCTCACGCCCGACGTGGTGGAGGGCTGGTCCGACCTGGTCCATTGCCCTTCGCAACGGCTGCTCGACCGCATCGTGCGCCGCTACGCCGAGACCAAGGACTCTGGAAGCTTCCTTCTGAAGAACCTCAAGGACACGGAGCGTATGCAGCTCCTCATGACGCTGGCGTTCAACCCTGAGCCTTTGGTACTGCAGGTATGCTTTGCCTTGTCACTCTCCTCCTCTCCTCTGCTCCGGTTCCCTCTTGACATAAAGAAAAAGCACCGTCTGTGATCTTTTGCCTGTGGTAATACAAGCTGATCATAATGTTTGCGCTTCACTTGCCCTTGATGTTTCTTGCCAGCAGAGTTAAAAAAAAAAGACTGTCAGTTTAGGTAGGCTGCAGAATGCTATAGAGAAAAGCAAAACTGCTCTAAAATTACAGCCTGTGGACGTGTGCATATTATATAGAGAGCACATCCCTACACACACACACACACACACACACACATACTCACACACACTCTCTTTTTGGATCAGTGTATTTTGGTAGCAGCCACAGTTCCTGAGCTTTAAGTGGCCTTTTGTTTCCTTTGTTTTGCCTGGGGAGGCTTTTCTTGGGGCTGTCATATTCAAGTGAAAGCAGTTGTTCCGTAGATTTGGGTTTTCCAGTGTTGTGAATTATTCAGGCCTGAGCTAAAGGAAAGGTCCGGAGTCAATCAACCCATATCCCTGTTGTTGTTGTTGTTGTTGTTGTTTAAGGTTGCTGAGTGCTGCCGGGAGATTTAAGAACGGCAAAATTTTGTACAACACAGACCAAACTTGCGAACCCGAAGCTAACGGTAACTGAACGAGAAACTGCACAGGAAAAATGAAACTAATTCTAGCCCTCATCAGTTGGCATTGACTGCTGTTTCGCTATTCAGCTTACTGCCCGTTGTACCAAATATTCTTCTTCTTACTCCTGGCAACAGCACTCGGCAACTGCAACCAACAGGGCTATGGGTTGATTGCATTAAGGCAGCAGTGGAGGTCTCATTGGTCAGAGGGAGATGCTGACTGGGAGTTGAAACCATGTTGGTTTGATCACACAAGCAGACCATACACACCATTTTTGACATTACCTGGGACGGGTCAGTTGGTGAAAATAAATACACTCAACACCACTTGTAGGATGTTTATTGTCTTTTAATTATGAAGACAGTCTTGTGTCCCTTATTGATAGTCATATGAGTGAGATCATCTGATAGGAGAAACTTTATTGACAGTGTTTGGTATGAAACTCTCACCAAAGCATGCTAACTGGCACACTGCATCAAGAGCATCTCTCAGCATCTGGTTTAGCCGTGACACAAGCCATAGCATGCTATCATCTGTCATTCAAAGCGATCCATCATGCTCAAATGGATGTAATGGCCATCAAAGGCCACTATCTACCTTGCCTTTTCTGGAATGATCTACAATTGGCCAATCAATTCCAATTTCATTAGGCATCGACTGGTCCTCCGTGCAGGCGCAGGACAACAAAGAGACAAGTGAATGAGGACGCTCAATAGAGGCGCTGACCTCCTGTGGTACAGAGGGGGACCTGACGCCCCCTTGGCATTTTGGCGAACAAAAGCAGGTTCTTCCCCTCAGCGATGCCAATCTATAAAAGTTGATTAGACCTATGAAGCCTTCCTCAGGCCTTTCTCTCTCTCTCTCTCTCTCTCTCTCTCTCTCTCTCTCTCACTCTTTTTTTGTTTCTTTCCTCTTCCTTTTTTTGGCTTTTGTTTTTAAAACAGATGATAACCATTGTGCTTTTGTGCAGTGTGCGGTCCAGATGTCCATACTTTCGTCCCAATGCTGTGATACAGTACAATACACACACACACACACACAAAAAAAAAAACACTGGGCCACAACACAGGGGCATTTTCATCTGCATTTGCGTGTTAACCAGCTCTCATGAATACTTGATTAGACATTGAACTTTTGAACCTCTACTGGGGTCTGGGGAACTCCTCAGTTGCCTGGGCCCCATCTCCAAAAAGGAGACCAAGAGGTTTGTGGGTAACGCAGGACTCTGGGAATAGCACCTTAGGCAGTGGGAGAGTGCCTTTGGCTGTTACAAGCCTGGAGTCGAGGAATGGAAGAAGAAGAGGAAGGGAGGGAAAAAGAAAAGGAAAAGAAACGGAGGGGGGGAAAATAAATAAATAAAATTGAACCAGAAGGCAATAGAGTAGTGTGGGAAAGGAGGATGAGGGGTGAAGTGGTAGCAGAGAGAAGGAAGAAGAGGAGGAGGAGGGGAGAGTTTCCAGTGAGGCCATAAAGAATTAATGGTGGCTGCGCAGACAAGCATACAAAGATGGTGATGTTCCACAGAGCACGGTTTCATAACTTCCCTGTCAGACACATTCTTTCGACATGCAGGTCCTTCTCAGGGAGTCTGGCTTCCCAGGACGCTGCGACCTCATTCCCAGTGCCAAAGCAGAAAGCTGTCCTATGAGGTGTACAATGGGAATAAATAGCTTGTGTTTACCTACATCCGCACTTTCATTTCTCAAATGCAGAAGTGAGCACGACTACTTGACAGTCTTTTGTACAAGGGGAAGTAGTTTGATATAACAGTGTGGCCTTTGTTGGTCGTTACGGCTTCTGCTTCTGTCGGTGCAAGAGCAGGACAGTATTTCAATCTCATTCATGCATCTAATTCTCTCCGATGAGCTTGAGTTGTCCCTATTTTCAGCCTTTCATGCCTCTGGCACTGCTCATCTCCCGAGCTCGTTTTTTTTCCCCCTCTTTGTGTAAGAGGGGGAAAGGGAAAGAATCGGACCTTCTTTGTTGTAGTAACACAATCCGCCGTGTTGTTTTTCCGCCGTCCAACAACGTGGCTTCTGTTGTTCTCCACAAGGAGAAGGAGGCTTGGGGGTTGAGGGGAGGGGTCGGGGTTTGCAAAGCTTCTGGCTTTCCCCACTCGCGCGCGCCGTCACAAGGAACTTTATTCCTCTCAGGAGAGGGAATATTTTTAGTCTGGAGAAGCAATAAGTTCAAAGTCCTGTGGAAATGTCAATTTGCCACTACAGAACAGCGTGTTTGAGAGCGAGCAGAGCAGAACAGGGCGGAGCGGAGCAGAGCACAGCACAGCTCGTTCGCCAACTGCTGACCAGAGAGAAACATGCTTGTTATTATTTTCCCGCTGCGCGGAGCTGTCGTCAACCCCTGCCCCCATGCCCCCCTCCCCTAACTCTCACCATATCCCCACGCCCCACCACCACATGTAATAATCTTTTATTGACTTTTTTCTATTGATTTTCCTTAAAAAAGAAGAAAGGAAAACTAAAGTGGAGGGAAAAAACAACACAATCCCTCCCTTTTCAACAGTGCTTGCTAACATCCCAGTTCTTTATGCCTCGTTGCTGTTCTCAAACTTGCTCAGGGACAAAAACTTGTACTCCTCCTTCACCTAATCCTCATTGGCATGGCCACTACCTGTTTGACAGTGTGTGTGTGTGTGTGTGTGTGTGTGTGTGTGCGCACACCATAGGGATATTCAGGTCAGCCCTGTTGAGACATGGCCTCCTCCACCATTCCTTAGCGGTTATGTGACTAGGCAGGTGGCTGGTAGCCGTAGCAGTGGCAGAAGCGGTTGGATTTTGGCATTAGCATTAGCAGCGTCTGAGGAGGGAGAGAGTGTGGGCTCCCTCGTCTGCTCCCTGAGCCTGACAAACAGGACCCGACAAGCGTGCGGGGCAAAGCCAGTCAAGGGTGCGCTTATCTGCCCCAGACTCCAAACTGCGCCTGTTAAGACGGCCCTCCCCACACACACACACACACACACACACACACACACACACACACACACACACACACCCCACACCCACACCTGCCTCGCCTTTCCTCTCTTTGCTAACCCTGCCTAACCTGAAGTTCATGGCTTCTTGCTTCGAAAGCCTTCCTCATGATCAGACAGGTTAGTCAGCTGAAGAGGCAGGTGCTGGGGAAAACGCTCTCTTTTTTTTCCTTTTCTTTTTCTTTTTCTTTTCCATTCTTTTTGTCATTATCCAAAAAAAGTCTCCGTTCATCACAGTTGTGAAAGTCAACTCGCAGCAAAGTCCGCCGCAAACAGAGGAGGCCTCCAAGTAAACGCGGCTCTGCCGCCGATAAACGGCCCAGAATCCGTGTTTGCATTTTTTAAACGGCTTGCCGTCTGTGCTGTTGACTTGGCGTGCATCGCGGTGTAATCAAATATCATGTTTATAATAATCTCATTTAGGAGAGTGTGCGCCGCGTAAAACCCTCGCAAATCCCAGCGTGTCTCGACTCATAGGGAATGTTACGCTGAGGCTAAGCTGCTGATTTCAGGCTCGTTGGTGTCACACTTGGTGGCGTGATCAGTGTCCTTGGTTGTTTTGATGCGCCCTTTTGGGTGGGGAAGAGAGGTGTGTGTGTGTGTGTGTGTGTGTGTGTGTGTGTGTGTGTGGTGGGGAGGGGGGTGGGGTGAAGTAAACTTCTCTGCTCTGTAATTAGCTTCTTTGTGTACAGCCTGTGGTGAGGAGGCTCTCGCACACGATGGGAGGTTTGTACTGAATGCTTAACCTGGCTTTGGTCTTCAACCCTCAGTGCCTGCCATTATCAAGACGAGGCCATTGTTAGCAGACTAAATCCTGTTAAACATACAAGACAGGCAGAATGATTGGGGACCGCTCCTCTAGTGCTGTCCTCTCCCAGATGGTATAGCTGGTGCTTTGTGTGTGTCTGTGTGTGTGTGTGTGTGTGTGAGTGTGTGAGTGAGAGAGTGAAGCCACGTCTGGTGGATGATTCTCTCATTTGCGTTTGCCGTGAATAGGCTTGGCCGCTCGGAAAGCCTAATCCGCTCCGTACACATGGACACATTTACACACACACACGCACACACACACACACACACACAGCAGCTGTGTTTGGTTAAGTGAATGCCCGTGGCTGTTCCCCAACCTCTCTGCTCACCACTGCTCTTCTCCTGTGCTCAGCTCCCACCAGGCCACACAAATACACACACACACACACACACACACATACAAAACTCACAGTGCGAGAGGGAGTCACACACCCTACCTCACGCACTGAGAATTTATTTTTAAACCACCAGTCCATCACAGTTATAGTAATTTTCAAGGTTCTCCACAGTCATAACAACCCAATGTATTTTCTGTTAATTGCTTTTCTCTTGTTTTTCTTTCATGACTCCTTTCCCTTGTTTACCCTTGAGAGATGTGTGCTACATCCAGTTTGTTTGACGCTCGCAAGCCAGAGGCTTTCAGCTTTTGTGACAAGAACCAAAACCTAAGATGAAGTGGAGGCCAGTCTGGCCAAAGGTTGTTGATATTTAATTACCAGCCACTCAAATAACCCCCTGAGTCTTCCATTTTTTAATAGGCATTGCAAAGAGTTTGTTACCTCCATCAAGGAGGTTATGTTTTCGCTGGTGTTTGTTAGTTTGTCTGCCTGTCTGTCTGTTTGTTTGTTTGTCTGTCTGTCTGTGAGCAACTCGTTCTCGAAAAGTACTTCACGGATTAAGATGACAACGGACAACATGGGTATTAGGCCAACAGATGATTCAACAGATGATTCAGAAGATTCAACATATTCCAAGACATTCCGTCTCCATCTCTATTATCTATATCTCCATCCCTATTGTGATAGAAGGCTCTCTGTGGACTGGCTGGGCTTTTAAACTTTAATGGCCAACAAAATGCCAGACGCAGATCTAGGTGCACTGCAGCTCCTCATCCATATTCCAAGATGTTCCGTGTGGAATATGTATTGGGTCAGTGACCCTATATTGCGTTGGTGGAGGTCAGCGTTCTACGAGTGCTTTTTCAGCAGCCAGTATAGGACAAATGGCTGTTTTATCTGTGAATGGACAGTTTGAGAATTGTTAGGACCTGATAGCTGAATTTGAGCAACAGCCTGTGATTGCAAGCACAGACTTGTCCTTTAAACCCCTCTCTGTTCCTGTCCTGGATGCCACCAATCATGCCACCTTGATGTTGATGGACCGTTGGCGCTATAGGTGACTGGAGGTGGGCACACTGGTGTATACTAGCACTTGGAGGTATCTCACAGTGTAACCATCCTGGCAGCTATGCCTGGGCCTTAGTAATGTATCCCAGTGAGTGAGAGAGAGCGAGAGGGAAAAAAAGAACCACTTTGTAAACCATCTTTAGAGGCTCGCTTCCGACACTCACCTCAGGGTGCACACGGCATGCGTCATCCCTCACTCACTGTGTGCAACCTTACTTCCTTCCCTTTTCCATCCCCTGTTTCTCTTCTGTTCGCCTTGAGTTCACCAGTCAGGCTATGTCTAGTGGGGAGAAAATACAGTGTGTGTGTGTGTGTGTGTGTGTGTGTGTTGGTGTCAAAGGAGGAGATGTCTTTAGAAGAGGTACACCTTTCCAGGGAGCCAAATTAGCAAGCCTCCCTATTGTGATAGAAGGCTCTCTGTGGACCGGCTGGGCTTTTAAACTTTAATGGCCAACAAAATGCCAGACGCAGATCTAGGTGCACTGCAGCTCCTCATCCACACACACACACACACACACACACACACACACACACACACACACGCACACGCACACACGCACAAGGTCACTGGCAGATGACAGAAGAAAGACCCATCAGCTTTGGTCTTGTAAAACTGGATTGATATAGACCAGACCTCTAGAACTGCTTCCAAATGCCCTGGTTTGCTTTGGCCTGTACGGTGTGTGGCTTCAAGCGATCTGTAGCCTCCATTATTTTTAGAGGACCCTCTAATTGGCTTGCTGGACTGTGTGATGTGTGTTTCACAGTCACTGCGTTGGGTTTTTTTTTCCCTCCTCCTCTTCCCCTGCATCTCTTCCCTTATTCCCCCTTTCCTTTTTTTGTCACGTTTCCCGTTGTTGCCCACAATGTTGCGTGTTGCCTTTTTATCTCTCTCTTCTATCACTTTCTTTCTGTTCCTCTCTTTCTCTCTCTCTGTCTTTCTCTCTCTATGTCTCTCTTTCACCCTCTCCTTCTCTCCTCTCTCTTTCTCTCTCGCCCTCTCCTTCTCTCCTTCTCTCTCTCTCCCTCCCTCTCTCCCTCTCTCCCTCTCCCTCTCCCTCATTCACTCTGTGCAGCAGCAGCAGCAACAATCTTGTGTCAGGTTTTCTTTTGCGATCCTCGGATCCACTGACGCTAAGTGCTTGTCCGGACGCGTTGTGTTGTGGGCCGGAGGGACGGGCTTGAGGGGGGAGAAAATGCTGGGAATTTCACCACGCCCTGCCAAGACACTGTAAAAGGCTGGTGGGGGTGGGAGTCGGTTGTGCGGGCGCTGGACGGGGCTGGGCGAAGCGCTGGGGCTGCACACATGAAACAGACCCCCGGCAAGATGCTAATTGCCATTGTCCAGAACAATTTCCACTGCCATGTTTATTCATTTGAAATATCTTGTGGTTTGCTCCACTTCTGTGGTGGTGTTTTTTTTTTTTTCATCTAGTACACACACACACACACACCCACCCACCCACCGACCGACCCACCCACACACATCCACACAAATGTACACGCACACATAGTAGTGTGTGCAGACATCGTGCACTACTCTAATGTATAGAAACATTTGGGGTAATGTTCCTAGGCAGGCACACCACAGAGGACACAGATGCCCAATTTAAACTGGGCTAACTATGCCCAGGGATCACATCCGCTTCATCTGGCACCTGCGTGGATTTCGCGTGCTCGCTCATGCCGCAGTCATTGCGCGGACACGTGCGCGCGCGCACGCACACACACACACACACACACACACACACTCTCTCATGGGTGCCTCTTTTGGAAGGGCAGGCCTTGGTGAGCAGATGTCAGGGCGCAGGTGCACACTCTTGCGGATTTTGCCACACTTGTTTCATCCTTGCCTCTGGAGGCCAGCTATTTGTCTGTGTGGGCGCATCTGTGTGTGTGTGTATTTGTGTGTGTGTGTTTGTCAGGGGTGAAGGGGGTGTGTATGTGTGTGTGTGTGGGTATTCATTTCTAGCAGGCCCCTCCGGAGATACAGCTCAGCATTTCCCCCTGTCAGACTGCACGAGGGTGCCGGATGGCTCTTATTCAATTAGAGCAGGGAAATGCTTGGGTTTTGTCTGCCAGAGCACACACTCATTTGTCTCTGTCCACTGGCTGTCAATCAGCCTCTCTGCCCTCTGCATTTGTGCGTGTGTTTGTGTGCGTGTGTGCGTGCACGCATGCATCTGCGTTTGTGTAAAACGAGAGAGAGACTGTGTGTGTGTGTGTGTGTGTTTGTGTGTGTGTGTGTGTGTGTGTGTGTGTGTGTGTGTGTGATTGAGACACTTCAAACCTCTTGCACAGTACATGAACATCCATTTGAGCTTGATGGCACAGGCAGTTTATGGCCATGTGAATACCTAGTTATGCGTGTTGTTCTCTGCACAGTTAACCTCTCTCACTCACATGTGCTGCTAGACCCGGGGAGAGAGGGGAGGGGAGGGGAGGGGAGGGGAGGGGAGAGTTGCTGTCACTGCAATAGAGGCAACGGGAAGAAACAGAAGGGGAAATGTTCTGTGATGGCTTCCTCTGACACCCGTGGTAATGTTACTGCCTGAGTTTTTGCGTCCTCAGCAATTTATGAATACCATGTCCCCTCATGTTTTCAAGGAGAGGTCGGCAGCAGGGAGGGTGGGCAGAGTGGGGTAGCCACTAACACTGTCTGCTTCTCTCTCTCTCTTCATTTTCAGCACAGGCCGGATCAAGTGAAGTGTTAAAAAAAAAAAAGGGAAAAAAAAGCCCTTTCTCACCTCTTTTCCCACCTCTCAAAGAGCCCCTACCCTTTAAATAAAGTGCAGTGTATGTTATATGAGACTCAGGTTTCCAATTTATTTGGCCACTTCAACGCCTCATCGCCGGCGTTAATGACTTTTGCCGAGTCGGGTTTTTAAAGCGTGCCCAGGGAGAGGGACCAGCCTCTGTGGACGGCCCCTTTATTTGATGCCAGTGCACAGCTCCTGTTCTTACTGTTTTTGCCTTACTTCATTTGCGAAGTTTCCATCATTCAGCGAAGTTTCCATCTGTCATTTAAATATATATTTTATATATAAAATATATATATATATATATAAAATATTTATTTCATTTTTTTTTTTGGAGAAGTAATCTTTCGCCTCAGAAGACACACTGGCACAGAGTTTCAAAAATGTGTTTTAAATGACCAGTGGCTGGTTATGTGGCCTAGTTAGAATTTGCCGGCCGTCTCAGGAATGCCGCATAGCGTAGGGTGAAGAAAAGACTGCAGCTGATTACACAAAATTTTTACGAAAACAAAACGGAACGTATCGGTTTCACATCTCGAGCAGCTTACCATAATTTTCTGGCTGGTTAAATGTGGCAGAGCGTTGCGCCTTAGGGCGCTGTCGTCGTCAGGAATTAGCCGTTTAGCGCGGCGTGGCAGATGTGTGCTGTGCTTGTGTGAGCGGATGCTAGCTTATGTTACCCCACACCGCAACCCGTTGGCACGCTGAGCGAGTCGGACGGGCCCTGCCCAGCACGGTGGGCATCAACTGGGGAGAACATGAAGGCGTCTTTACAAGCCTAAGCGATGCTGACAGCATCAGAGATTGGCCCCGGGGCTTCGCTCGTCCGTCCGTTCCTCTGTCCATCCGCCTGCTTGCTCTCTCATTGCTCTCTCTCGCTCTCTTTCTTTGACACTCTTGTGCTCCCTCTTTCTGTTGCTTACACTCATTTGTGTTTCCACCAGGCATCTCCATGTCTTTCTCTCTTCTACCCTTCTCTCTCCCTTTCTTTCTGTTTCTCTCTCTTTTTCTCTTTCTTTCTCTCTCTCTTCCCTTCTCCCTCCCTATCCCTCTGTGTCTGTCTCTCTGTGTCTCCCTGTTTGTCTTTTTCTGTCTCTCTCTGTCTTTCTATCTTTGTCTCTTCCATGCAGTGAAGGGCCCCTGCTCTGCAGAGGATCTTCTAGGCCCCTAATGGGATTTGTTTTTAATCCCGCAGTGCTGGGCTTGTTTGGCTCAATCTCGGCTGGGCCTGCGCCAACAGGAGGAAGGCGTTGGGCTTGCTTAATCTCACAAGGCCGAGCGCCTGCCGTTGAGGGCTGGGGCTGAGTTCACTCGATGTGTGCCATCGTGGGTTTTTTTTTTATTTTTTATTTTTTTGGAAACTGGAAAGCTCAACCTTTCATTGATCAAAGTTCTGTTTCCCTCACGGCATTCGCCTGCTCCTGTCTCCTTGTCAGCTATTGACAAGGCTTTGCTCCACAGCTTTACATCGTGCTGCAGTATTATTTTAATTAGCCGTTGAACATGTTTATTCAGCCAGTTTCTGAGCTGCCGCGCTGGAGGATATCTGCGTAATAGCATGAACGTCAGTTTTATTGATGATGGTAGTCAGCTGTATGGATTGTGTGAGTAAGTAGGACAGGGTGATAGGCAGTGCTCTCCAAGTGAATATGATTTGCTGTGCGTTGGGCAGACACCAGGTTCTCCACCAGTAGGTGAGGTCTTATCACATTTGCGGCTCTTGTTACGGTAAACCTACCTTTGTAGCCTCTTATCAGCTAATGCACGTTCAGGCTAGTCGCTCTGTGATGTTCGTCTGGAAAGAGGAAGAGGAAGAAGGAGAGAAAGAGAGGGAGAGAGAGAGAGAGACGGAAGACGGAAGAGGGGGAGTTGGGAGGAGAGGAAAAGGAATGAGAGATAGAGAGAGAGAGAGAGAGAGAAAATGTGAAGCAATTCAGATAAAAGAAAGGGATAGAGAGTCAGGTGGAGAAAAAGCAAGCGAGCAGAGAGGAATGAAAGCTGAGCGAACGAATGAACGAACAACATGCCCCAAACCACAAGCGTGACGTATGAGCAGCTGGTGTTAAGTGCCAGACATTTCATTTCACTTTGGAATTAATTTATGTAGCCGTTCATCATTTATTTATCTGTCAGCCTCTTTTGCTGAATGGATCCTCCATTTTCCTCTGAATCCCCCCTCCTCGGCCTTAATTATTCATGTTTAGCGCCATTAATTGTTAACCACAGCCCGAACGTGTGATTGGGTGGGGATAGGAATGCAGCCGAGTTGAGGGGCTTGGTGGATGCTGTGAAGGGAGACTTTCACACCTCACACCCACCTCTGTCTCTCTGTCTGTCTGTCTCATTTCCTCTCTCTCTCTCTCTCTCTCTCTCCCCACCTCTCTCTCTCTCCCTGACTCCCTCTTCCCCTCTTTTTCACAGTTTTTATCATTTACGCTCTTTCACTCTCACTGTCACTCTCTCTCGTACACACACACACACACACACACACACACACACACACACACACACACACACACACAGAGAGACGCGTGTACACAGAGGGTGAGACATGTCATTGACCTTCATTAAGAAGGCAACAAGGGAGCTAAGTGTTGCCAGGTGAGCAGCAGAGGAGGGATTTGGGGGAGATAACAGACAGAGGATGGAGCTGGGTTGGGTTGAATTGAGTTGAATTGTGTTGGGTTGGGTTGGATTGAGTTGGGTTGGGTTGGGTTGAGTTGGGTTGGGTTGGGTTGGGTTGAATTGAGTTGGATGGGGTTGGGTTGGGTTGAGTTGGGTTGGGTTGAATTGAATTGAATTGATTTGAATTGAGTTGGGTTGGGTTGGATTGAGTTGAATTGGGTTGGATTGAGTTGGGTTGGGTTGGATTGAGTTGGGTTGGGTTGGGTTGGATTGAGTTGGGTTGGGTTGGATTGAGTTGGGTTGGGTTGGGTGGAGACAGTGACATGACACGACAGCAGTCGAGAGAGGGCCGTCTCCTCCACTGGCTCTGCTCTCACAGAGCATGCCAAAGACAAACAAGTGGCCCAGCCTTCACCCCTGCCTCTGACAGCCCCAAGGAGCCAGTCTGCTTTGAAGGAGGGGGTGGGGGGGAGCAGTAATGAGGGGCTGTGTCTCAAACCCCTCTCCCTAAACACCACACACACACACACACGCACACACACTAGAGACGGCCTCCCTGCAGGATTAGCTGATTTGGAGTCTACAGCTGCTTCCCTCGCCTTTCATTTCGGTCCCCTTCTGTTTGTGTATGTGTATATGTGTGTGTACTTGCATGGTGGTGTGTGTGTGTGTGTGTGTGTGTGCGTGTGTGTGTGAGAGTGAGTGAGTGAATGTGTGCTTGTCTGCGTGTGTGTGTGTGTGTGTGTTTGTGTCTATTTTTGTGAGTTTTTGTGCCTGTTTGTGTTTTGTGTGTTTGTGTTAATGTGCCATTTGCTTTTATCTGGGGTTGAAAAACGGATTTGATTTAGGGCTTTCTGCCACACCATTTTTGCACTCACTATTCATGAGGGGACAGCAGGCCCCTTCTGGCATGTTTGTGTGTGTGTGCGTGTGTGCGTGTGTGTGTGTGTGTGTGTGTGTGGACTTGATATTGATGAGGATCTCTGTCTTATGACCACACAAACGCATCATTTGCATTAATAACCACAGAACCTGTAGGTATATTGGTGTGTGTGTGTGCGTGTGTGTGTGTGCGTGCGTGCGCGTGCGTGCGTGAGTGCGTGAGCGTGCGCTCAAGTAGACACACTATCAGTGGCGTAGAGCAGCACTGCAAGCTGTCCCCATGTTGTCCCTCACGCGGCGCGCCACGCAGCTGTGTGCTGATAATTACTTACAGTGAGGCCGGTGCCGCTCCTGCTCGGCCCATTAGGCTTAAATGCCGCCGTTAAAGGTGCAAATGTACCTGGGGTGGATTTTTACTCCATCTTAGCCACGCTTGTGTTTACGCTCGCAGGCTCGCGGCTCACATTCTCATCCACGCGCCAGAGCCACCGCGGTCGACCACTGGACTTTGTAGTCTGTCTGTCTGTGTGTGTGTGTGTGTGTGTCTGTCTGTCTGTCTGTCTGTGTGTGTGTGTGTGTGTGTGTGTGTGTGTGTGTGTGTGTGTCTGCCTCTCTGTCAGTCAGTCAGTCAGTCAGTCAGTGTGTGTGTGTCTGTGTCTGTGTCTGTGTGTGTGTGTGTGTGTGTGTGTGTGTGTGTGTGTGGTGAGGTCTTGCTGTGTTTTGTGTCTGGGAGGTACATGAAAGGCGGTGGAGGCACAAGGAGGGCAGCAGCAGGTTCTCCTTGAGGAGGAGAAATACAAATGGTGTCATGTTCTCTGTAGTTACATGACACAAAGAGACGCCCGAGTTGTTTGCATTGGCAACACCGCGAGTAAGAGGGCGAGATGTGTTTGTTGTTGCAGTCGTGAGTGTGTTTGTGTGTGTGTGTGTGTGTGTGTGTGTGTGTGTGTGTGTGTGTGTGTGTGTGTGTATGTCTGGGTGAGCTTCATGTATCAGATGCTATCTACAGCCCCCCCACTCCCCCACGTTTGCTCGACTTGAATATCTCTTTTTTTTTTCTTCTTCCTCCTCTCGCTCGCTCTGTCTATATCCTTACCACGCGCGTCAGTGTTTATGTGTGTGCTTGTTTTTGAGCTGTGTGTCGGAGATGCTATCTCCTTAGCCCCCTCTCCCTGCTCAGCTAACTTGAATCTATCCTTCTCTCTCTCTCCTATTCTCTCTCTCTTGCTCTCTTTCTTTCTCTCTCTCCCTCGCGTGCAGAGCTTTCCATCAGACGAGGGCTGGCCGTTTGCC
>PYXC01000045.1:5802500-5812500 GCA_015244755.2 Tenualosa ilisha
GCTGGAGGGATTCTGTGTGTGTGCGTGTGTGTGCGTGTGTGTGCGTGTGTGTGCGTGTGTGTGTGGATGCAGCCTCATGTTGATGGAACTGTGCACCAGCACTGAAACAAATATGAGTTTTTCAAGAGTGTATGAATGGATGGAAAGACTGAGGTCTTCTTGGAAAAACATTTTTGCTCTCGTGCTGGAAGTTCAAGCATTTCCTCTTACTGGCTTGCAGTTGTTAATGCGTTATGGTAATGTGATGTTGTTGTAGTTAGTGTTTTAATGAGAGTGATGTCTGTCTGATTTGTTATAAATGACTCAGCTGAGATGCTGGGAAGAGCGCTGTGGAGAGGAGAGGTCCCTCTGTGCTTTTAGAGTAGGAATAGCGTCCCCACAAGACCCAGTGGTAACGACCTACGGGAATCATGGCCATATATGGCGGGTGAAATTGAGACCTTTCTGATTACAGCCCAGTTCCTTTTTCTTTTTTTTTTTCGTTTATTTTTTTATTCACCATCAATCACTCACTCTTGTTTACTCGCTCTCCTGACCGCACTGTTCTCCTCTTCTCCCCTTCCCTCTCTCTCCCCCCTTTCTTCCTTTCTGCAGATAAACCCGAGAACTACGACGTGATGTATGAGAGCAAGTTCGAGGAGTGCGACAAGGAGGCCTGCCTCTCCTTCTCCAAGGACGCGCTGTGCTCGCGCGTCACCGCCGACCACAACTACTACGCCATTTGCCAGAACCTGTTGTCGCGCTACGCCACGTGGCGCGGCAGCACGGGGGGGCTCCTGCACGACCCCCCGCCTCAGGTGACTGGACAGCTGGAGGCACTCCTGGACGAGTGCGCCAACCCCAAGAAGCGTTACGGGCGCTTCCAGGCAGCCAAGGAGCTGCGCGAGTACCTCACTCAGCTTGCCGGTCCCAATAGGTAATGAAAGGCCATGTGCTAGCATTAGTGAGCTAGGCTAAGCTAAGCCTTCATGTTGGTTGTGGGCTACGCCCAGACACCGTCCTCCACAAGCTGACCTTCATGACCTCCTGTTTGACATCATTTCCTCTTTCTTCACATGGCAGCATCATTTGGTTGTAATATTTTTTGTGAGTACTCATGAATTCCTTTTTTTTTATTAACTCCATTTGTTAGTGTTGCCGGAAACATCCAATGCAAAAAAAACACAAAACAAAAAAAAAAACAAAAAAAACATGGTCAAGATGAACGGAAAGCAGGGATGGTACGGCCTTGTTTACATTCAGCACACCCATCCCAGATTTTACAATCACATTCCCTCCAGAGAAGGTGCCGTCAAAGGATGGGGCGGGGGGGGGGGCACCAGGTGTCAGTCCTGTGTGATGATGTTCTCCGGTTGGTGTCTGGTCCTTTGTGGCGGATGAGGCCAGGACAAGTTAATGTAACTATCCGCATTAGGGGGTCATTAGGGGGTCAGGTGTTCTCCCTCTCACGCTCTCTGTGCCCCAGCTCGTACTTTCCCAACCCCGTCAGATACGACACACCCAAGCTGAGTCTGAATCCACGTCCACTGTTTTTCCCACTCTCATCACAGGGCAGTTGAGCCTGGTTCAGCTTGGCGGCACGCACATGGTGAGATGGTTAGTGATGTTCCTCCCCCCATCTGAACTCCCTCAGCGAGGTGCCTGCAACGCCTCCTCACAGCAGGAAGCACTACGAGAGTGGATTGGGGATACGAGTGTGTGTGTGTGTGTGTGTCAGTAAGTGTCTGCCTCTTACATCTGGGGGAAAAAAAACACACCCAAGTCTTAGTTTCTTTCACCTGCCATTGAAATCACTTGATATTTTCTGTTTTATTTCTTTTTTCCAGTTCCCTTGTAATTTGGCAATCAACATTGTCTTTTTCTTCGGTTGTGTTCCTGTCTGTGTGGGGAAGGGCTGAGTTGGCTTCAAGAGACTTGTACATAGAGTGGGAAAAAAAGAGAGGTGAAAAAAGGGACTTGTGGCATCCACATGTTGCAAATGTTTTGCATATACCAAAGAGTTGGGATATATGTATCACTCAATCATGACCTTAGAAGCACTGCTGCCCCCCCCCTTCTCTGAGTCACCCCCCGCCTAAACAGCAACACTCTGCAGCCCTATGTGTCTGAAACCTCATTGTAGAGGGTTGTGATTTTTTTTTTTTTTTTTTTTCCCAAATTGGGTTCAGTCCAACATGACTCCAAACCATCCAGTGCTATCAAGTCACAGAGGTAATAAAATCCATTAATTGCCTGCTAATGATAATTAATGTCCCTTCTCTCCCCTTCACGCATTTCAACCCACATTAAATGACATTGAAAGGGGAATGTGTTTTTGTGGGGGGGGGGGAAGAGTGAGATTTCCTAAATGGGCTTCTCCAACCCTTGAAAATCTGAGCTACGTTTTAATTTCACAGCTTCCAAATTGAATTAATCAAACATTCATCAAATGGCCCCCCACACACTTGAGTTCCATTTGAAGTTTGAGCCACCGAGCATTCAAGCTGCCAGACCTGAATTTCTTAATGATTTAGCACATTAGGTTGTATTTTGCACTTGGTGAACCAATGAATTAATTCAAATTTGTGTGTGGATGAGTGTGTGTGTGTGTGTGAATGTGTGTGTGTGTGTGTGTGTGTGTGTGTGTGAGAGAGAGAGAGAGAGAGAGAGAGAGAGAGAAAGCGAAAGAGAGAGAGAGAGAGCAAGAGCTAAAAGGGTTTCACACTTTCAGAGCTTCAGAATCGTACATGAGCTGGTTGTGCTGTACAGAGTGTGGTGACGGTGGCGCATTACTAAAGCTTTTGGTTAGCCCGATAATCATTCACATCTTAGACATGTGAAGACTTCCAAAAATGAAATCAGATTCCCAGAACTCCATGGAGCAAACTTTGGTGTTATTGCTTTTTCTCTCTTTTTACCAATTGCAGGGAGAGTTCAGAACTTCTCTTGGTTTGGAAAAGCAATAAGTGTCAGTTTGGTCGTTATTACTTTTTTGAGCCCCTTACCTGATTTTTTTTCTGAATTTTAATTTGACTGATGTCAGTTCCCTAGAAGACAGAAACAGAGCCCTCCTCTGGAGTGATAAGCTGGAGATGGTGTGTGTGAGTGCGTGTGGTGGGGGTGTGGGGGGGTTGTACGTGCGTGAACAACTGTCTGCTTTTGTACTGTAATTATTTTTGTTTTTGTTTTTCATTTGAGTATTATATCAGCAGTGTCTGATTTTACTGTGCCTTTCATTCAAAAGTTGTCTATACAACTTTTTAGTGGGTTTAAATATTAAAATAAATGACTATATATATACACAATTATCTCCATGTGTGTTGACTTTTCTGTTGAAAGGGACTGATACTTGATTACATGTAGGAGGGCATTCGCACGGGGGATTCTTCTAAAGTCTAAAATGTCAATGGGGTGCTTTTTCCCCAGTCATGCTTAATGTGTATATGGAGGATGGAGCCAACCCAGAGGGAGCAAAGTGCTCCATACCTCATGCTCAGTCTGTAAATTTCCATCAGTGCAGTTGCTCTCCGCCAGCACTTTCTCTCCTCTCTCTCTTCATGATTCATTTGTCCGTTTCAGGCCTTTAGTTTTCTCTCCCCTGCTGCCTTGGTTCCCTCCGACAGACAGGGTGCCCTGGCGCTGGGAGGCCTTTGGTTAATGTGAGGACATGCCTCCCCTCTTCAAATGAGTCCCTGATCAGTCGCTAAAAGAGTCTGACTGATTCCTACCATTACGGGAGAAAAACTATTAGCGTGCAATTAGTTCCCACAGATGAGCTTTGGACTTGGAGAGTAAATGGTTGCCTGTTACATGTCAAGAACTCTGTGTGTGTATGTGTGTGTGTGTGTGTGCGTGCGTGCATACGTGCTAGCGTGTTTATTTACATCTGTGAGTGTAGCACCACAAGAGGTGTTCTGTTCCACTGAGCTTGCCTGCATATCATACTTGGAAGCCCGAGGCAAAACTGGGAACTACTCTAGCAAACCCGTGCCTAAATTACAGGTCTCTTCCTCTGCGCGTGTGTGTGTGTGTGTGTCCAAGGGAGAGAGAAACTTTTTTCCACTTCTATATAATTGTATGTGTCTCTACTGACACACCCAGTGGGTTTGCATTGTATATTGGCACCCAATTTCATATTGTAAACACACACACACACATGCACGCAGTCTGTGTCTCTCTCTCTCTCTCTCTCACACACACACACACACACACACACACAGAGTCCCCTGCCTTGTACTTTTGCAGGCTTGATTAATACCTATGGTGAGGGCGCAGTTAGAAATGGTCGAGAAACCGAATCTGACTCCCGAGGCCTCTCTGCCTCCTCTCATTTAAATAAACATGAACCACGCCACGGCCCTGACTGCAGACCGCCTAATCACAGCATACGCTGCAGGGGCAGGACGACGGCCATTTTGTCCTTGACAGATGCGACCCCAGTTCGGAATAATGTCTTTCATATCGCTTTAGGCCCCATAGCCTTAAGACGACTTAAGATGATGCCCTTGTTTTTTTTTTGTTGTTTGTTTTTTGTTTTGTTTTTTTTTCTTTTTTTGTATTTCACTTTAAAGAAATATATTATCTTTTCCACAGTGCCTTAGTTTCTGTTGTCAGCAGGCAGAAAACCGCTGACATCCCAACTGGAAGAAAGATAGCAGAGGCAGGAAAAAAAATATCTAAATTCTTGCTTTCCTGGGTCATGTTGGCATCTCAGCCATGCAGATTTCTTGTCTAATGACTTCTGGGGAAAGCAGGGGGGGCTAGTCTGCATTACCAAGCAGCTCAGCGGTAATTGTTCTGTCCCTCACTTGATCCCCCCATCCCCAACCTCCTCTGCTCACGCTCACATTGGCCGTTCCTGTTTAAAATTCCACCTTTGAAATCCAAACCGCCCGTGGCCTTATCACGCCGGGGAGGCTTGTCGGAGAGAGGTGGATAATGCCGGGGCGTCATGGAGGAGCACGGTGGCTCTGTGGAATCCATACCCACAAACACAGAGCGCTATGGGATGGCCCTGCCAAAAGGGATATGGTAAGGCTGGCTATCTTATTGAGACTATTTAAAGGCAGGACTTCATGGGGGTCTATCAATGAGATTGGGAGAGAAGAGGGGGAGAAGTGAAGATAAATGAGAGGCCTTAAGAAGCGCCACACACCCACACTCTTGACAGACAGGCACACACACACACACACACCAGTTCCCCATTTCCCTGTTAACTTGCTAAAGGAAAGTCTATTTCATGGGCTGTCAGCCTGGTGGAGAGCACTGGGCCTGTTTTTAGAAGGCCGTAGCTCATATTTTCACAGGGAAGTAAATCTGGCCATCCGATGCCTTTCTCTACGGACGATAAATAATGGCGTGCGGACGGTCGTATCCTCTTGGCTCCCGCTCTTGGCTCCGGTCGTCCTGGTAGGGGGTTGGGGAATAGGGCAGCGTGAAGGAAGTGAACTGAGGTTTGGATCGGAGCGTGCAGTCCTTCACTGAACTGAAGGTGTGGAGGAGGGAAAAGGGGAGGGGAGCGGGGGGCAGTGGGAGTGAAGGACGTCATCACGGCGTGACTCTGGTCCAAACAGAGCAAATGGCTGCTTTCAAAAATGATCGCCTCACCATAGGGGCCAAGGTCAAAGAAGTCGTGCGGCCAGCCCACCAACAGCCATCAAGGAAATACAAGTCATAGCCCACAGCAGCCACTGGTCACCGCTGTCCAAAGTGCTTAGTCCATTTATAGTGTTATTACCCTAACTGTCCTACCTTAATCAACATCTAACTGCAGCAACAACAACCTGCTGCTATACTTTTACAAGAGCACTCTCAGCTGATTGGAGAGCATGGGTGGTACTTCTGGAGATGTTTGAGTAGGTGTTAACTAAATGTCAAATTAGCATGCCTTCATCGGAGAAACTATGCAGCACTAGTCATATTAACTTGTTTTATTCTGTCTTACACTCCCCCTGTTGCCAGGAAGGTCAGTGTGGGCTCTGTAAAGTGCTTGGAGACCTGCCGTAATAAATACGAAAATAAAGCCGAAATGAAGCTGTGCAGAGCAGAAGGGTAATGAAGGGGTAACTTTCAGTTCATGTTGTTTATGGAAAAGCCAAATCTCTCCTTAGCCAATCTCCCTCCCAATCTCTGCTCCTTGTAAGCCTGACTTCCCATTTGCTCAACGACATTTCCAATGACCCATCCCCACCCAGCCCCAGCAACCCTCCCCCTCCCCTCTCCCCAAAGCCTGCCCCCTTCACCCCGGATTTACTCTCAACCCCCCCCCAAACAAACACATCCCCTCCCACCGGAGGTGGGGCCTCTGGGGGAGGTCAAATTCAGTATCCAGAGTGCTTACCCAGTGGGGGGTTGGTGGGTGGCTGGATGGGTGGTGTTGGTTGGAGGGCTACACCAGCACAATCCCATTATCCACCCGCACCACAGTTTAAACCCACATTATCAGCAGCCCTAGAAGGGGGGGGGTTAGAGAGACAGACAGATGATACCAACTGCCCTACCACCACCTCCTCTCCATCCCCTCTCCCCAGACACATTTAGTAGGCACCCTGGAACATGATTAAATATATACTATTCATTCTGCACATGGGTAATTGGGTGCACACACACATACACACTCACACATAAACACTCACACACATGCAGCATGCGAAGCACACAACTTAGTGCTGTCCGACCGCTCGTTTGGAAAAGGGAACGAAGGGGGCGTGCATTGATTGCTGCCGAATGCCCTGTGGCTATGCAAGCCAAGGGTGATCCGACACGTTTAATTATACTTGCGCCACAGCTCAGCAGCCAGTTGTGTTCCTCGGCTGCAATTTACCACCTCCACACACATCCCGTTTAACGAGCTCGCCCGACAGGCTTGTAAGTGAAGGCGGAGGAGCAGGGAACTAGCATTCCAATTCCCAGAGAACACGTGCACAGATGACATTGCACACATCAGCACAGGGAGACCGGGACGCAATCGCCTTAAAATGTCCGAAAAGGCTGAAGAAGCCTCTTTCATTAGCCGGATTACAGAACAAAACTCTTCTACTGAGAGGATGCCTGAACAATCCAGGTGAAGTCATTTGTTGTGAGATGAGAGAGGAGGGCTTTGAAACAGGAGTATTTTGCAGGAGTGAGAGACCAGAACATTGTTTCTTTGTCTGCCTCACTTGGAGAAGACTGGGCCTTGAGGATCAATAATGTCTTCTCCTGCTCCCTGCATGGAACAGACGTGCTCAGGGGTGGTGAGGAGGTACTGGGGCATGCAGACTGACTGAGAGACGGGAGGTGGAGGTAGGGAGGTAGGGGGTGGGCGAAGGGCGCACAATGGGGGAAAGAGGGCTGGAGGTGGAGGGGCAACGGGGTCTGGGGTTGGGGCTCCGTGCTGGGAGCAAAGTGCTGACACTGAGCTGCCAGCTCCAGTGTGCAACCCCGACCCCAACCCCCCCAGGTTCATGACTTACCCTTCAAATGGCTCTGCAATTTTTTTATAAATCCGTGACACACAGGCTTTTTCCAGCTTTGTCTGACAGTTAGTCACACACACACACACACACACTTCAATAATACACACAGGCTCAGTGAAACTACTCTCAATTCTTTATGCTTTTTGGGGCTATATTTACCCTGGCTTGACCCCAACTGGCTCGTGCAGCATGCATGCAATGTGTGTGTGAATGAATGTGTGTGAACCTGCCGCTAAAATACTTTCACATCTGGCTGCCTCACACAATTCAGCCCACATCAACCACACAGCAACACCTCTATTTCCATCCCCCCACCCCCTCACCATGACCCCTCTGAGAAGCAGCAGCCAAGACAACACAAATGGCATCAGCAGGAGAAACAGACACATTAGCCATTGGCGCTGGACGCTTTCGGACACGGCTTTAGTGACACCTCAGTGGCCAGAGCGATTGAGGCGATCAGCAGTTAAAAAAAAAGAAACTATCTGTGGCTCTCTCTCTCTCTTTCTTTGGCAAGGCCGATAAAAGCTTTTCTGTAGTGTGAGACAGAGAGGCGAAACGACTGTTTGGTGTGTACTGCAGTTAGAGGTGACAGGTACGTGGGGAGTTAAACAAAGTGCTGCAGTTTGCTACCAATGCCCCTGGGCTTTTCCTCTTATGTCTTGTGCCAAAGATCCAAGCCTTTCTGTAAGTAAACAGCATGACCTGCATGGCATTGTGAGTCGCCTCACGCTGTAGCCACAAGTCACCTGTAGGGGAGAGCAGGAGACAGAGGAAAGGGGGAAGGTGGGATTACTGAGACGATAATGCGGTGCGATAGCCGGTGAAGCCGCGTGGGCAGCCAGCCTCTTTACCGTCCCCTCGGGGGTGCTAACACTCCGATCAGATTCAGGTTAGCATGTGAGCATTCAGGTTAGCCTGCGTCCGCCGAGGTTTTACAGCTGTGTTGTGCTTAGCGGTTAGCAACCTGGCGTCTTCTCTGTAAGTCCTCGCTGTCGCCGCGTTCGAACTCTCGCTCTTTGCTCTGATGTCTTCTCTGGTCTCAAACAAGGCAGTGTGAGTTGGGGGGTGGGGGTGGAGGATGCAGGCTTCTCCTTCCTCTACAGTCGGCCATCACTGGGGCTCTAACGAATGGATGGAACGAGCCGTGCTGTGCAGAGGCCTCTAAATAAGGGATGACGGCCTGGTTGCTGTTGCAGCAGCCCCAGTGCATGTGTCCTTAGTGTGCGTGCGCTCTGCAGCAATCCGGATGTACATGCGTGGAGACATGATGTTTTTTTAGTACAGCCAGGCGAAATGAAACACTCATTCTCTCTCCTTTTGCTCCCCTTGCTTTTTTCCTCTGTATTTCTTTCTTTGTCTGTTTCTCTCTCTCTCTTTCTCTCTCGCTCTGTCATTCTCTCTTTCTCTCCGACTGTCATTTTACTCATTCTTCTTGGATTGGATCCATGCAGGAAGCGTATTTTTAACTTCAAGAGACGAATCCTGCTCTGTCGCTGCAGTCTTAAGCTTTCATGGATAATCTTATCAACGCTCTGGGGTACGATCCATGTGGGATTTTTCACAAATGGCTTTTCAAACGCGCAAAACGTCACCCACAGCAACGCGCCGCTCCTCAGAACTCTGACTCCTGGTATGCCGAGGGAGGGCAGTTGGTCCTCTGTGTTCGTATGTGTGTGTGAGTGTGTGTGTGTGTGTGTATATGTGTGGTGTGTGTGTGTGTGTGTGTGTGTGTGTGTGTGTGTAGTGTGTGGACCTGGTGTACGGTCGTGAAAAGAGGATGCTAGCGGATTAGATGAGGGGAGGTGCTCCAGAGATCACAGGAACAAAGGGATTAGTTGGGGAGGGAGATGTGGGTCACACCCAGAAGCAGAGCAGACAAGCCTGGACCTGGAGTGGGACAGGAGGACCGGAAGGGACAGATAGGCTGGGGGATGGGCCCTTCACTATGTATGTAACCGACCCTGATTGCTGCGGGTCAGCAGAGGCCAGTGCACAGAGAGGTCAAGCTCGGGAGGCCAGGCGGGGTCACCGCACTGCACTGACACCATCTGTCTACGGCGAGAGTCTTGTGTGCTTTCTCCCAGGGGCAATGGAGGAGCTTGAGCCAAGAGAAGGAGGAGGAGGAGGAGAATCTGCCCAGGCGTTTGACTTTCCCCAGAGTTTTCTCGCGTGGGGGGGATCAGTGACACACAGCTTGAGTGTCCCTTTCAGTTGACCCCCGAACTCCAACAGTAAAGGTCAAAGGCAGGATTTCAGAGAAGTAATAGCTTTGCGTAGGAAGAGGCCTAGAGCTTTAAAATTAACATTCAGTAAACGCCTGTTAAAACCACCCACCCTGTTCTCAACCCATGCTCACAAGAAGGACATGTTCAGAACACACAGACTTCCTTGTGTTTGGGAGCTGTACTCGATAAAGAGCCGGCACTATGAACAGCATCAACAAAAAGCCATTGGGTCAATGTAGCATTGTGCCGCAGGCAGCCATGAGATAGCTTACATGTACAGGGGCTCTGCAGCAGGGACAGAGACAGGAGACAGGAGACAGAAAGCACTCAGGCACC